>JAXQQM020073574.1:0-98163 GCA_034641835.2 Pinus albicaulis
AGTGATGTCAGGATATACAGTGTTTTCTAGGACTCTATCATGCTAGGAGTAGAATGATACCTGCTCTAGAACTTTCAGTGGATGGAGTTGTGAATGGTGTACGAGATTTTCCTGCAAAAACAACTACCTCAAGTGAAAGCATCTTCTTTATCAAATATTATTGAAAGTCATGAGCTTTAAAAAAGAAGATGAGAGAGGGCATACCTGTCGGCGTTGAAAATTTATTTTTTCGGGAGTGTGAATGTGTGGCATTTCCTCTGTTTGTTATGGAGTGTTGAGCACAGTGCTTCTTTCAGTTCGGAGAACAGACCTTCTGATCTCTTGTTATGGTCCTCCAAAGTTTTTGAAAAGGGCAATATATAGGTGAATATGGCCCTAATTCAATTCATTTGTACTTGTTAAGTTTTTGAGAGGTCAGAGGCTTCTGCGAACCAGTTCTTGCCATTGTAGTCAGCATGAGCACTAGGGATTAGCGATATCATGCCCAGGTAACCTCCATGATGTCCTGCACTTTTAATTTTTCAGTATGATGGTGACGGGGTCCGTAAAAACTTGGTTTGTATAGATTCTGAGTGATTTTTGCCTTAGATTGCATGGGCGATCAGGGCAAGGGTGCGCCCTCTGTGAAAATTTTCTGGGGATATACGTGCCTTAAGCACTCTGTTCCCCTTCTTTGGCACGCTTTTGGAAAATACGGACGTGCCATAAGCGCACAAAAGGCCGAGGCGAAATTTTTTTGAGTTTTTTCCTATTTTTGATGTTTTTCTGTTGCTGATGGGTTCCTGTTTGGATGACAGGTTGCTGTGGAGGGAGCAGGATTGGCCCAAGCTTCGTACTAAATTGGCTGCTGATGCTAGGGCGCGCCGTTAGCTGGTGCAATGGGGGCTCCTGAATTTCGCGGAAAACAAGCTTCTTCGGTCGTAGGACCGATTGCTTCGTTACTTGATACAGCATTGGCATAAGAGGCGCAACATGTTTGTGTTGCGTGGGACTAACCTGGCCATCTGTCCTAATATGGATGTATATTTTGTGACCGGGTTACTGCCTCATGGTGAGTTGTTGAGGTATCCACTCCCTTCCGTGAGAGTGGATTTGGAGAGGTTTTGGAGACGTCATTGTGGTGGGGCGCCTCTTATGAAGGGGTGCATCAATAACAGATTTGACCGAGTGGTGTTCTTTGGCAGTGATTGTGCGACTTGCAGGGTCGTCGGCTCCACATCGAGCATCTGGCCCGCAAGTTGGAGTCTTGCGTCAGCTGAGGGCCAAACACTTCTTTGATTTTTCTCTCTTTTGCGATGATGGGATGGTGACGCAGCTCAACAAGGTCCAAAATGGATCGAATTTGTTTTCGTACACCAATATTCTATGCAACATTATGTAATAGAGGGTAGTGCTGCTGAGACCAATGGTGTCGGTGCCTCCTGGGGGGCCGCGGGAGCCTTGTATGAGGAGGTTGGCTCTGGTGATGACTTGAGGTGGTGGGGGCGTGGTGGGGCGTTACTGGAATGCCACGATAGATGCCTGGTTTCCATTGAACCCCCAGATGTTTCTGCCATTCTCGTATGCAAGGATGGACTTCTAGGGGGATCCAGAGATGGGTCTCCCTCCTGGTTATGTTTGGGGGCCAACAGGTATTTTTTATGTTTTCTACATTTTTTTAGTATATATGTGCTTATGTGTTTTGATGATGACACTGGCATAGTTTTGGTTACTCTTGCAAATGTTGGCGAGGTAGGTCACCTTGTGGCTCGATTGGTCGGCCACAGTCCTCTTTGGAGACCTCAGGGCAGTCTTGGAGGGCTGAGAGGAGATGGTGCTAAAGGACCTAGTGGTGGTGCTGGCCCTTCGGGAGAGGGTAGCAGCTTGGCTATTACCGAGGTTGCGGTCAAGCGAGCTCATGCTGATGTAGAGGTGACACGTACAGATCTGGCGGAGGCTCCAATGATGAGCTGACAACTCGGGTGTCAGTTCTAGAGGATGCATGGGGTTGAGTGGACCGCTTGACCTAGGGGATGCCTTCACGAGGTTTTTTGGATAACCTCGATGAGGTTTGGCTAGATAGGGTGATGCCCTGGGAGAGGGACTATGGTCCTATTTTACGTCGGGTGGCAGTCTTAGTTTTGACGGCGGCTCCAGTAGTGGTACCGGGCGCAGCTGTGGGTCCAGGTGCTCCGCCTGAGGGAGCACCACCCTAGAGCTTACTTGTACATGGGTAAAGCAACCATTATGAGGATGCTTCCCCTATGCTTTCCTAAGATCACCAAAGGGTGCAAAGGAAGCAGAGATTACTTGCTCTTCTATCGACAATACTGTCCTGGTCCCGAAATCCTAGTGCAAAAATTGAACTAAACTAATAACTTTTACACTAGAAAAAAGAAACTAGCTAAGCAAGCGTGGACTTGGGCCACTTACTTTGGCTAATTATCTAGGTGTATTGGTACCTAAATTTTCAAAACATAATTTTTTTTTGGAATGCAAGTTAATTTTCCCCCCTACTTAAACTATGTGTGAACTTTGCAAAAATAAACTTGAAATAAAACTGACACTAAGCCTACAAAAAGCAGCTAAGAGTGAGCTTTCGCAAGCTGCAGGGTACCTCAACCAGTGTTGGCAGATGTATTATGGCATGCCAAGCACTTTACAAGTAGGAAAAGATAGAAATATGGGAGAAATTTCTCATTCTGTCTTTTGCGCGCAAAAGGCTGCAATAGACGCAATGTCTGCGCGCAGGTCAGCTCTGAACGCACGCCCTGGGCGCGTCTGTGGGAGGGAAAATTGCACAAACTCCTGCAAAAGTAATTTTTGGAGTTGTTATGCTTCATTCTGTCACTTGGGATGAACTAGGGACTGCAAGAGAAAATGGGGGAAATTCAACCCCACTCCACAGCATAGACAGGGGTCTCTGCAAAAAGGCACAACCACATAAACTTGGAAATAAACATTAGTAGAGTCACCAATCCTGTTTTAGTGTGTTTGGTGCATGCATGTATGAAATCGCACCAACTTAAGGGGTGTGTTTTACCCTCTTAAGTTATTGGTCACAGGCAGAAAAAGAAGTGGAGTCAAGCAAGTTAGTGGAACATGCTAGAACATAAACATACTAGATAGAGAAATAGCATGCATATTCAAACTAAAACTAAATTAAAACTAAAACAAATAATAAAAAAAGCTCTGAATAGAGTCAAACAACTACAATAATCCAAACGGTGGCGCTTCCGGCCCGTCTTATTGAGTGCTGGTAGGAAATGAGGATTAAACTTTAACCCTCTTGCCAAAGGGCCCTTAGAACTTGGGTTTCAAGTCCCGATGCAAGGATGTCTTTCCTTCCAAGCTTGCCTCAGTGTAAATTCTCCCTCTCTCTATTGTGGTGGACTGAACTTGTTGGATGGCCAACAATTGAGTCCCCTCTATCTCAGCTCCAGATCACACACTGCTGGTACTGCTTGGGGCAATTCAAGCCAGCATAATGATGTGCTCTCAAGTTGTTCATCTCTTTGTGGCCTTATATAGAAAAATTCAAATACTCCTTCCCTCTCTTGGTACATTGTGGATGGTGACCCAAGAGAGGGGGATGATTCAATTGTGTGCCACAAATATTCCATTGTGTGCTCCCTTGATGTCTAAGGAGGCTTTGGTGGTTGTCCTCAGGTGGCTTCAAGTGTGAAATCATTGTCCTAGAGTGTGCTTTTTTATGGTCCCGGAAAGTGACTTCCGCCACTCCTAGGATTGCGCGCATTTCGGGTCAAAAGGTGCGAAAGGCGCTCTTCTTGAAGGATTATGAGCGCAATAGCATTTATGACTTGCTCAAATTTTATTTTTCCTCAAAACTTAGAGATTTTTAAATACTTTCCAGATTCTATAATGTTTCTCAGCCCTGTAAATCCTTCTACCTGACTTTAAATAATGTCATCTTTGCTTGTACAATTTTCCAGTGTTAACACCCTGTAGTCCCCATATTGTTATTATTGTGCTCCATAAAAGCCCATATTGTTATTGTTGTGCCCTTACATTATTATTGTTAGGTCATCTAGGATTATAGTGTGACCCCGTGGACTCTTATATATAGAAAGGAGGTTTTTTCATTTGTATCATCCAAGAATTGTTCATTTTTGTAATGTAAATGAGGTTTCCCCCTCGAAGGGACTGATTTCTAAGGCATTGATCTATCTTTTCGTCTATATTGTGAGTTGGTTTCATAAAAAAAATGATTTGAACCTTTGCTTACATAAACAAAGTGATGAAGTATTTTTTATACCATTCGAAGCAAGTGTATTTGGTGTTGAAGTCTGTTAACTAATTTAATCTCAAGCCTTCTCATGAGTTTGATCTGATTTATGAAGCTTATATTCTTGAATAAGTGATTTTCATATTAAGCACTTATGGTATTGATGGATGTTGAGTGTAGGAATACTTTTTAAGGGGTAGTTTTCTATTTGAAACTTTACTTCTATTATTATTAAATAAGTATTGTTTTCATATTTGTAGAATTTCTTCTTTCTTATGAGCTTCTTGCATTAAAAGTATAGTTTTACGGATTTATTGTTTAAATGCCTTTCCAATTTTGAAGGAGTGTGATTGTGCCTATGCACAATAGATAGAGTGTGTTTTCTTCATGCATATGTATTGTAGATACTTGCAACAATTGGTTATATTTATTTGATTAATGCATTAGAGATGAATTGAAGTCGCAAATTTTCTTTTTTATTGCATGCACAGAGTGGAGTGGAGATTGAACCTATTGCAAGAAATTGAATTGAAGTTTTATTTTGAGTTGAATTTCACGTTTTGAATTAGTAGAGTTTGGATTTCTTAAGACAATATTTACATTTTCTTGGTTGATGCTCATGTTTTCATATTGATTCATAGTCAGGGTTTGTTCCTTGATTTTTATTAGTTAGGGTGTACTTTATCAATTTCCAATAACTAGGGTTTTCTCACAATTATTGATAGATTGCAAGATTGGTGTTTATGGTTTCATTTCTAGAGAGTTCTTTTGAGTGCGGGAATTGACTAGTGTAGGAATGCAAAGGTCTGAGAAGTTTCTATACAAACTAGGGTTTTGTTTTATAGGTTGTTGAAGTCCTTCTCTAGCATTTCCAGTGTTTCACCTTGAAGTCCATGGACCCTGGATTGACAGTAAATTTTGGTCCATTAATATACCATATACTACAACCAACAGTTTGGAGTCATTGTCGAGGGTGCACTTAGGGGGTAGACCTTAGTAACTTGCTGCAGTATGGTTTTATTTTCACCTACTTTCTCTTATCTAAATTTATTTATTTCCCACATATCTTGGTTATTTAAAATTTATTTCTCAGGCACTGTAAGAGCCCCTCCCTTATATATACTAATCCATGTCATGACAGAATATACCAGTTGGCCTTTTGAGAACAGGAAAGTGGTATTTTGAGGAATATTTCAATGAGGAGTTTTGATGCTACTGCAAAGATATACAAATCATCCAATGATGAACTCATAAGTGAAAAACTTAGTATTTTTCTTGAACATGAAGATAATATTATTAAATATTTAATTTCAACATTGGATGATTTGCAAGAAGAACATAAGAAGGATGAAGAACCATTGTTGATCTACTGTGCCAACTGTAGAAAGAAGAACTTCCTTGGAAAGTGTCCACTTATTAGCCTGAAAGTTTGCAAAAATTTTGAAGTGTTTCATGCAACAAAACATTTCCCATAACTGTCAAGATTACTAAAGGTACTCAGGAAATAAAGTAAGGAATCGAATCAACTGCCAGGTATAACTCAAAACCCATCAGCATTTAATACTTGGATTAATACATATTATCTTAGCAAGTTCCTCAACATATTTATAATCATGCAGTTTCATGGTAAAATTTTAGTCCTCCGCCAATTGAATTCCCTACTTCATGGTCGCAGTGTCCCTCTCCCTTGACCTCATCCTCAAGCAGGATATCCCCATTTCCTCAAGAATGGTTTGGAACCTTATCTCTTGGGAAGTCACCCATGCAAATTAAATTACATGAGCATCAACAACAACCACACTTATTTCCCAATGCACCATCAAGTCATCCTCCTCCATTGTCGCAACTACATGTGAAACCTTAGCCTAATCCATACCCTAATCCTAGTACATACCCTAACCCTAATACATACCATAGTCCAAATCCATACCCTAGCCCTAATCCATACCCTAGCCCTTATCCTAATCCATATCTTAACCCTCATCCAAACCCTAAACCTAGCCCTCATTTAAACCCTAGACCTAGACCTAATCCAAACCCTATCCCTAACCTTAATTCAAACCCTAGACCTAACCCTATTCCAAACCCTAACCCAAATCCTAATCCAAATCTAAATCCTAGTGTACGCCTTAACCCAAAGTCTCATTCAAACCCTAGCTCAAACCATAGCCTAGACCCTAACCCAAACAAGGAGGTTGCACAAAAATTTAAAAACATTTGTTCTTCCCGTTTACTCCCCAAATGAGTGTAATAATATATCTTCAAGGTTGGAAGACTAGATGAGTTTGGAAACATATCTTATCACTATAGAACATTCACCCTGGGAAGTTCTAATTCAAAGACCATTAGAGGAGCAATCTATTATTGGAACATATTCTAAAATTGTTTTTGAAGCTCACAACCCTAGAATTTCCCTTAACCATTCTTTTCAATAAGAAAAGAAGATATTTGAGCATGAACTTGAGGGATTTTTCTTTTGTCTTTCTTAGAGACTAATTATCAAATTGTGGAAGACTTGTATGAGTTGGAGAATCGTAAATATGTGGATCCCATTAAATCTTGGTTTCAAGCAGTCGTCAGCACACCTTCTTCCCTCATCATTCAAAAACTCTCGGTACCATATCAATTAAAGAAATTGGTTGTTCATACTCTGGTATGTCTTGAAGTTTATTCTTTAAAACCTGTGTGTGAGTATATTTAGCATTATGTTACGCACATGGATACACTAGAAGTACTTCTAAACTTGAAGGAGATATTCCTCTCTTCGAATTAGGGTAGGGTAGTATAAGAGTAATGAATAAAAAATTCATTTGGAATAAAAGTGTTATAGAAACACTCTTAAAATTGCAATTCCTAAGGCACAACTATTGAAATTTATATCATAATTCACTCTTGTGATAAGACTTGTCAGAAGAAATTCACTCTTAATGCCTCATATTTTATAAAGTGACTTTAATTATTGGTCGAGATTATTCATTGGGTTAGTTAGGAGGATTTTTATTGTTATACCTTCCATTCATAAGCTTAAAAACCTACTTTTGGCCTATTCATTCTAATATATTGTCATCCAAGAAACCTTTTCAAGTTTCTCTTCGAAGGTATTTATGAAAAGCCTCCGATGGTGGACCACACCTATAAAACCCTAACGATATCTCATGAGAACTCTGACATGATCACCTTGAGGAATATTTTGATCATTATCTGAGATTTTTTCCTTAAAATGAGCCTTTAGGGTAGAAGAACTAACCCGTAAAGATTAGTAATTAACAACTTTTCACACCATCTCATGCTCTTAAGGAGCAGATTTTCCTCCCCACCTATTAAGTAACCTATTTGAGGTTAATCATAATCATATTTTATTTTAAAAAACATTAATTGAGGGATAGGAGGTCTCATTACGAGCCGACCTACCATGATCATGGGTCCTAAAGAGAATGACATTACTGCTACTAGTCACAAAGCCAGGGTAATGGATTTCAGTTGAAAAGATGGAAGATAAGAGGTCTCATCATGAGCCAACTTATTCATTCTTGTCAGTTCTTGTGAATGGCATTATCATTAGTTGGTTACCAATCCAAAACAATGAACTTCAACTAATCTCTAAACCAAAGTAAATTCTTTTAAATGGATATGAATCTATATCTAATAGATGGTATACATGCATTTCATTGAGTTAAAAGGCATCCCTATCGAGGCTATAGACGTCTGCTAGTAGAAGGGCCTTGTCTGTGGCATTAAAGTTAATTTTACACTATGATTTACTTGGTTGTTCTTGTCTTTCCCCGAATTTATTATCATATCCCTTTGAGAATGGCTTTAATATCCTTATTGTGTTATGCTTTGGAGTTCTATCTTTTAAATAATTTGGTGTATATGGATGTGGGACCCTTAATGCAAGTGACTCACTTTTTCTTAAAAAAGAGGAGCTTCAACTATATGCTTGGGTAATGGTTGTTGAGATTGCAAAAAGATGATGAGCTTAGTGAAAAGAGTCGCCTTCACTAAGTGGGCCCGTAGGTTATTTTTGGTGCAAGTCTATTTTTAGACTATGTCTATTTTTAGACATGTCGACCATATTCTATGAGTTGCAGGATGCTATTTGTGGATGGTTGTTCAAGTTGGAAAAATAGATGGACTATTATTTTTAGACATGTTGGGCGGAATCTATTTTTAGATTTCCAGTCTAAAAATAGATATGTCGAATATTATTAGCTCTTAGTAATATTTGGACTATAAACATTAACTTATTCTCTTGGAGCACTTCAGTTAAATGCACAGATGTGGCACAGGAGCTGATAGAAGGAATTACGCTATTCCTAAGGGTTAAGTGGACCTATTGCATGGAGACTTCAGTTAGAACTCATGTGACAGAGTTTGGTGGAGTTATTGAGGTAGTTGGTGGAGTTGTGTTCAGTTTAACTCAGTTAGACACAATTGAGCTAGTTGTATCTAGTCTAACTGATTGATACACTAGTGAGAGTGGTGTGAATTAATTAATAATTAATTCACTAAATATTAAGTCATTAATCAACTGAAGAATACATCAGTTAACTACAGTGCATGGACAGTTTCAGTGCAGACCAGTGGAGAGATAGGTGAAAGGGCAAGTTGACTATCAGTTGTGACTATAGTGTTGCATGATTTTGCACCACACATTGATGGAGATGCCAATGAGGATTGCGTGAGCAAGGCTGGACCAATTAGAGTTCATTCAGAGCCATTCTTCAGTAGGGATTGCACATTAGAGGCAGGCTAGCAGGTGGTGAAGATCAGTGCATGGATTTGCAAGATCGAGCCTGATTAGTGTGTAGCGATTGGATTGTACTGAGAGCTTGTGAGAAGATTTGTATGAGGATTGTTACATGATCTCTATGACATATATTATATGCAGATAGTTGGGGTTTTTAGCTTCAGGATTTCCTGTAAATCATTGTGTTAATGTGTGTGAATTTTTATGGTTTCAATGTGTGCATGCAATTGATTTAATTTCCGCATATGATGATCAATGGTGGAATAGATTATGTATTGTGCATGAAGTCAAATAGTGTATGATCAGGAGAATCTTAGACATATAACATATCAGTTATATATTTCTACAATGGTAAGATGGTCATCCTGATAAGGTATTGTTTTGTCATCTTTATTTTTCCCTATTTCCATCAATCTTTAACATCATATCTTTCAAATCATGTCACTTTTATTTGTAATGAAGATATTGAGGTGGAGACCTTCTCATATGTACTTTTCTTGAGATATTTTGTGGAAATTTTGACAGTTGGATATTTTATGATGACACTATCTCTGCAGTGACAATATTGTTAGCATTCCCATGAGATCCCTAGCATTATATTTTCTTTTTGTCATTATTAATGAATAAATATGGACCAACAAACATTTTTATGTCAAAACTCAAATCTATGAAAGAACAATATTATGAGTGTAGGAACATTTATGTTTCAATTATGGTTTTTTGCAAAGGAGCATCAATATAGCAGTTGACTCGCTTGCATGAGGACATGCAAGATGATTAGCATGGAGGGATGTCAGGCCCCAAAATTGTCGTACTTAATGCATCTTTTTGCCCATATGATGCCTCACTTATTCCCCTATTTTTCCTGTTTATGAACCTTTATCTTGCACTTATATATTATTTTCATGCAATAGTGAAGATTTACATTTGGTTTACATTTTGTACCTTTGTTATATGCATTTCTTAGGATTGATGTTCATTAAATGTCGTTAATGCAGGTCTTGCACTCTATAGATATCCTGAATCAGAATGGAAGTGTATGGGGACCACTCGATCATATGAGCTTGCCACAGAATAAAATGATAGATGAAATATGTTCAGAAATAATTTGAATCCTTTTATACATTTAGAGGTGCACTTATCTCTTATTGACTTGTTCCTACACTAAAGAGGAACCAATTCGGGGCTTCAACATCTCAGCACACTTTTCAGGAAAACCGACGATGGTTTTTGTCCAAAATTATGTTTTAACACCTCCACATTGTTCAAAATGCACCTAGGTCATACAAATCATTTTTTAGAGATTAATTAATAATTCAACCCAAAATTCGACGGTTTTCAAACTGCCAACATTCGCCTCGATGTGTATATGAAGAAGAATATTAGAATTATGGAACACAAGTTTTTATCCTGGTATAGAAAATTGACTAAGCCTCAAACTATTTTCTAAAATTCATCACGGTTTTGGAGATCCGAAGGGGTCTTTGAGGCAGCTTTGTAAAAAATCAGGTAAAACCCAGAATTGAAAAAGTATCCAAACAATCAACTTTGCACACGATTTACGAGGCAATGGAGTTGAATGTGAAAATTACAGGAGATTTTTTTTTTGAAAACATGACAAATTAGGTTTCCTCCAAAGAATTTCCAAAATTCTCCATGGTTAGGAAGATATGCAAAGATCTTTGAGGCCAATTTGTTAAAAATACATATTTTTCCATAATTAAGAAAAATGGTTGTTAGAGCCAAAATTTGCCTTGTAAATTTTATAAAAGGCTTAAACATGGCATGTGTGAGGGAGGAGATGTTAGTGTAGCCTCATATTGTTGGTTTGAGAGTTTGAGCATGTGGATTGGGATGTAAAAGGTTCAATGTTTTAATACAAAGATTTTCGATGCTAGGTTATTTTTCCATTTCTAGTTTACCTAATGGATATTTTGACTCTATGATCTAAGTTTTACATATAGGGTGTAAGCTGGATTGGTTGGGACCACCAACCAGCTTAACACCTCTCTTATTATTTATTTCTTATGTGGTTTGTTAATCTAGTGTGCATTATTTTATAGATCAGTTGATTGTATGATTTACAAGTTTAACAAGCTCTATGTGGTAATTTCATATACTTTTCCTCTTTGATATCCATTCAATTATTCAACTTATGATTATCTAGCACTCATATATTGAAGCTTGTAGTATAAATGTGATAGATATATCTGAAAATATTATATACATTCAATTACGTGAATGAAAATCATAAATATATACTTAGAGATGATTTTTTTTACCAACACTTTAACGCAAGCTCTGTTTTGAGGTTTTAAGCCTACTGTAGATTTGTGGTGATTTAATGAAATAGTGATACAAAGGTTCTGCAAAAAAATATCTTTCTAACCCTAAAATCCTTTGTCACAGCATAGGACCAACAAACCGGTGGGTATTTGAAACCTTTTGTTCACATAGTGACTTGGCTTGGAAATGATATAATGTGATCTTCAGATTAAACAAGTGAATGAGTATGTCAACGGCTCAAAAGCGTCAAGGCTAGATCTGAATCTTGTCAAAAATAATAAACATAGTTACCACAAGTTGAAATTATGATCTACTTGAGTTTAATTTTGTGACATTATTTAATCCCTTTTGAATTGGTGAAAACATAGTCTGCGTATCTAATTTGTGTAGCTATTTTATCTACCAAGTTCACACATCCACTCACTATTATTGATTCAATTCACAAATATTATACCTTTAATCATTTGGAGACAGTTATTTATATTTATGATAATTATGCACTTATAACTTTGGCGAACAGTGAGTGCAAGGAGAGCTATTGAAAGGAGACTTTAATCATTTGAGATATTACATATATAGCCTCGTTTGAGTAGTTTTTTCTAGAATATTGGTTCATATTTTCCCTAAATCTAGCTTCGTCTTTGCATGTGTGTTGGTAACATAGTTTCCAATATTCATGTTTGATTGAGATAAGTCATTTGTTGAAGAGTGATCACAAGTTTGAGAGAACTTTGGGATAGAGTGAGGTTGTTTTTTATTTATGCACACAAATATTGTTCACATAAGTTAATGAATTTGGGTGTGTTTATATGAACTAGAATAAAATTCACGTTATTCTTTTATTCCTTTAATTGCACACAGAGTGGAGTGACTTTGATCCTTTTTTCTCACTTAGAATTGAGATGAAAGAAGATTTAGTGCAGGAATTTGAGGAGCGCTTTCATTTTGATTTAAGAGTCCTATTTGGAATTAGTAGAGCTTGGATTTCTTAAGGTTTAGAAAATCTTTACATTTTCTTGCTTAATGCTCATGTTTCCAATTAATTATTAGTCGGGGTATGCTTCTTGATTTACAAACATTTAGGATTTTCTCTTAATTAGGGTTTACTTTTCAAGTTGCCAATAAATAGGGTTTGTTTACAATTGTTGAAAGAAATGCAGGATTAGTGTTTGCAACATTTATGGTTTTGCTTCTAATGAATGTTTTGAGTGCAGGATTAGAACAATAATTGACTATTGCAGAAATCCAAAGGTGTGAGCAGTTTCTACACAAACTTGGGTTTCTTTTGCAAGTTGTTGAAGTATTTCTCTACCATTTCCAATGTCATGTCTCGAAGTGCATGGACCCCAGATTGACGTTAAATATTGGTCCATTAATACACCATATACTGCACCCAACATGGATTTTACCTTTGCTTCGAATATTACCAAGATTTATATGGAAGATTTTTCTTACCCAACATTGATCAACATATATGGGAAACTTTTACTCTTTTAATTGTATGGGTTTTCATTTACTTTAAAGGGACATATTTTTTGAATTCTAAAGTCTGATTTCCTTAATTCTTTCCCATAGAGGAACATTCATCTTCCCAAGTGACTAAGTTAATCTTTTCAAGGAAACAACTGGTTTGATTCTAACACAATGAATCCTACCCATTTCCCCCACTTCACATAAACAACCTCTAGATTGATAGTTGTAGGGAAAGATGAGGGAGTCAAAATTTTATGAGTATTATATCCATTGCATTTAAAATATATTTTACCACCCCCTCCCTCTTCACATAATTGGAAAATGAAATTCTCTAAATAAAGTTTATAAAAAGGGTGGTAAAAGAGGTTTGAAAGCACATATGTGTGGGAAGTGCTATCACTCCACCAGATTCCTAAGGCTGAAGAGGGAATCCCAACAAAGGTAACCAGAGACAAACCTTTTAACTTGGTAGCTAGCCCTACCAAGTCAGAGAGGTATCTCTCCACAAAACATGGCCTAGGAGGCTGAATGGATTAGGATTTTAGGCTAGGCATGAGTTCAGGGGTTTCATAGTTGATTTTGGTCGAGCTGTTGGATGTAAGTATAATCAAGGGAGCTAGGCCAAGGCAAATGAGATAGGGTTGCAGAGATCCAATGGGTCAAGGTAGGAATAAATCTTAGCACTTTAAAATGATTGTGATGAGATGGTTTTAAGACTGATGAGGAGCTAGGAAGTGCATGGGAGATGTATTCTTCCTAAACAGAGGAAAATGGACAAATTATGATAACTTTTCCTAAGCAAAGCATTAGGAAGCATGTGTTATGCCTATCAACTTGAAAGAGATCATAATATAGAGATGTAATTAACATGAAGACAACACATTCTAACATATGAAACTTAAGGAAAAACAATGATAAAAATCATACCACATGTATCCCAAAAAATAGTTGCAACTCTTCTTTATTAACTGGCCAAATTGAGTACAATAGTCCTTAATAAATACATTATCATTCAAATTGATTCCAAAACTTGATAAGAGTGAATAAAGGGACTAAATAGACATAAAAAAAACATTCACTAATCCTCAGGGGTCGAATCCATGAGGTGAGGAAGAGATCCACAAAATTATGAACTGAAAGCTGAAGTGTAGGATGGTCCAAGTGACTCATTCCTAATTACATTCAAACTGATTCATTTGACTTAAGGATAACTTTTACCTAATGAATCTACCCATAGGTAACTTATCCACAACATAAATACAATTTCCATGCTCAATGACATAGGTAAAAAGATCAATTTCTTAGATAAAGTCAAAAATTATAGTGAAAAACCAAAAATATCAACAAATGGTCGTATGCGCCCTCCCTGTTCAAGGATGATTTTGACTGACTTGTAGGTGTCCAAATTAGGCCCAACATGGCTTGTTGGAAATTCCCTCAAGTATTCTTTCTTTATATGCCTCCTGTTTTCAAAATGAATATGATTTAAACCCTCAAAATTTCATTCTCCCAAGACTGCTCTGTGTGTAGCGCCTAGGCCAAAATAGGGGTAGAAATGTGATTTTTAGCTAATTTTTTCCCTTTTCACCTGTCAAATCTATAAATAAAAGTTGGAAAAGTGGTTTTCTGGAATGAATTTTTCCTTAGGAATCCATTGGTGGTCTCCTTTTCCTCAAAAATTTCCCCAAACATTTGCGCAGCGCCCAGGGTGTTGTGCATATGACCCAATTTCTGATATGTGCTTGTTTAGAAAAACACATATTTTGCAAAAATGTTTCAAAATGCATAGAAATTGGTGGAGAGAGTACTCGTAAGGTGGCTAGGCTTGGAGTGAAGCCTCTGCAAGTATGTCTAACTTTCTTTTCTCCTCTAGCATGGTCATTACCTCAATCTTTGCATTGGCTCTTTTGAGCTTGGCCATTGCAATTTTCTCCTTTTGAGAATGATGCTTGACCTTCCTCCTTAACACATAATTGTCTATATTATCCTTTTCCAAAAGCTTATACAAATGATGATTGGCTCTATCAAGCCATGCCTCCCTATTTTCATTGACCACCATTGCAAGTTTCTCATTTAGGGTTAGTTGATCAACAATCTGAGCCTCTTTTTTTCTTTCTAGAGCTAGAGCTCTTTTCAGCCCTCTAGTTATAGGTATTCCTCTTGGTGATTGTTCATTTTTTTCATCAAGCAACCCATACTTTTCAAGTGTCTCATCTAGCATAACTTTTTCCTTTTCTGCCTCCCTTTGAGCAGTGATGAATTTCACCTCATCAATGGTATGTTTTATTTTCAACTGTTGGTTTTCCTGCTCAAGGAATTTTATGACATATTTGGCCCTGTCAAGATTATTTTGGAGCTCCTTAATATTGGCATCCTCTCCTTTGATGGCTATACTGATTTTTTCATCATCATCATCCTCACTAAGGTCAACAAGTTCAAAATCATGCTCAGTCTCATGGAGGCTCTCCTCATGTCTAACTCCTGCTTGAATTTCTGCCTTTGTCACCTTCTTTTTGCCTTTGTCCGCCTCTTTTTTTGATATAGAAGGCATGGCCCCTTCCACTACGTGTGGAGAAAACACATGCTTGTGGCCTCTCTAGTAGGTTTTTGATAATGGCTCAACCTCAACCATACTAGCCCTCTTAGGCTCACTGACCTCAATCTTGTTGGGTGATCCAATCTCAATATGAAATGGAGATGAAGGGGGTGAAATGGGTGAAGGAGTGTGATCTGATGGAGATGAAGGTGATATGGGCTAAGATGGAGGGATGGAAGTTGATGGCTGAGATTATGAAGGCACATTTTGTGCATGCTGAGTAGATGGCTCTCTGAGTATATCATTGGCTATGAAGGTACTCCATGAAATGTTTAGTTCATTGAGATGATAGAGTGTTGGAAAGAATTGTGAATTACGGATAAAACATGCTTCCCTAGACAGGTGATAATCTAGAACAATAGATTAAAGACTATACGACTTCTTCTCCTAACTAAGAACAAACACACAGAATAGATTAGAAGCTTACTTGTAATCCAACATTTCTAAATGGTTCCTTTTGTCACTTCCGTTGCAGCTTCAAATTCCAGCGGTTTGTGCAAAATGCTTCCTACAAGAATGAACACTAAAAAGCATAAGATAGAAATAATACAGATGTCTATTCAAGTTATTTTTCTAAATCAGTAAAGCATAAACCATATACATCACCTAAGATCTTACAATATGGAAAATCAAAGCCAATACAGATGCATATAGGGAAAATTAAGTTGTATTCTTTATTGATGATAGAAGGAGAGGTTACAACCTAGTGACTGATTTGAAGTGATTATTCCAGCAACATTCCTAGCCTCATCACAGTATAAATCTCTCCATAAGCTGTCACACAAATCTAACTCTCAATTGAAAATCCACCAGCATTTCTCTACTCAAATTATTCCTTATCAAACACTCAGATTTGTGCTCAATTTATAGAGGAACTGAAGGCTGTTTTACAATCAATGAATTTCCAATAATAGGCAAGACATGTTCCCAATCTTGTAGATTTCAAATGGACACTTAGATTCGAAGCTTGACACATGTGAACTCTTCTGGAAGGCACTGGCCAAGTGGAAATTCCAGAACAATGAGTATTTCACTCCCAATGTGACCAACGCACCTATGAATGTCAGGAAGTGCTTTGCAAAGCAGCCTTGCATGGGGCTACCTGCATATGCAACGCATTTAGTCCCTTTAGAGGCAATGTTGATGAGCTCTCATATGCTATATAATAAACTTCAAACCTTGGAAACCTTTTCTTGATGAAATTCATGCTTGATTTGTCTTGTTCTTGTATTAGGGCATGTAGCAACTTGAAATGATAGGGGATGATAGACCCTTAGTCATTGGTCCTGGAGATGATGCCCAAATAACCAGGTCTTTGGGAATGATGCCCAAATTTACCTATAACAATTTCCCCCTAAAGCATGAGGTCAAAATAATAAAAATATTTGATTTAGATGCTTTACACTTTGATGGGCTGGAGACGAAGCAGAGTGGTCACCTGCATCATTCTTACAAGACATTACATCATGATATATCCTCTTTGATCATAATTGCTAAGGGTAGGCATTCCCATGTTCAACACATAAACAATCTAATAACATGTACATAATTCAGAAAGTCGTCGACATTGGAATGTTGCCCAATGCAGAAATTCCTATAGATATAGGAAAATGTTTGGGTGATGATCTATATGTAAGGTCAACGTACAGATGATGTGTACAACAATCCTGAAATCACAGCCCGGATGGCTGAAACTAGATCAGGGGTCTTCTTATCTCATTCACTCGATCATTCGGGTACAAGTCTAGCCATGCGAATATATGATTTGTCGTCGAACATGGAAATACATCATTTGATTACCAGCCAATGGTGTGAGTTGTTAACAAACGCGAGAGAACCACCATTAATGAAAATGGCCCTCAAGGTACTATAGTACATTTCGTAAGGTGTGAATAGATGATTTGATGTCGAACACCAAACAAAATCTTTCAGTCAAAGGTCCAGAAGCGAGGATCTTGTCAATGTTGTAATAAGCCTCATGGTACTGGAATCTGATGTTTCTAAATGAACTTCCTGGATATTGATTTGTCATCGACAGGAAGTCACCTTATTGCGAAACAGGAGTTACTGATTTCAGAGACAAGGGTATGACTTGATATAGCAATTTTCAGGGATGACGGTCATGAGAATAAAGGTTTACGAGTATTGCAGAAGGATGAGCTTATTCACTGGATGACTTCTCTCGAACATATCGGCAACACTGTGATGAGTTGGCAGCATTGTCCCAAAACCGAAGTGAAGGTATGAATGAACCGTCAAGATGACTACCCAACCCAAACAGTCACGGACATGGAGTGAAGGAAGTGTCATGTTCAAGAGAAGCTTGCTACAATAAAGATTTTTTTCTCACTTTTCCCAAATTTTCCCCGGTCATTTGTCGACCAGTACCTCTTTATTTTTTAACAAGCTTGAGGAGGGTAACATTTTATTGATCTATAATTCAACCCTTCAGGTGAATAAAGTATCTCTATTTAATAATTTAACGAGTCTAGCGATGAATGAAACTTGATTCTTGCCATGACCGACAAGCCTGTCGCTATTTTATGTTTTAACGAGCTTAACAATAATGATAGCCCAGTCCTTTTTCATATTTAGAGAGTTTGAAAAAGTGGACGAAAGAAAAATCTATAAGTACTTTTTCGTAAATTTGTCACTCATATCTGAAAAAGTGTAAAATAATATCTGAGAGAACCTATTTGGTCATGTTTAACCAAGGTATTCCTTTTTCGTAAATAATCTATCTCAGTCCGGAAAAGGGGTAAACTTATACTGAGTAGATATCAATTCATTTACTTTTACGAGCTCGAAAAGACAAGTGCTCGGCAATATTTTCATATTATTAGAGTCTAAAAAGAGCTAAAAGAAGACTCCAGGGGTTCCTTTTTCGCTGTTATCGAAGCTAGAAAAAGGGATAAAAGTGTGCTTCAAATCCTTTTCGTTTTTAACAAAGCTAGAAAAATAAGGAGAAAAAGTATGCTTTGTGGTCAAGTCATTCTTTGAATAAATCTGCACAATTAATCTGTTCATCAGTTGTATTTACTATTCATAACAACATCAAATGGATTAAAAATATCTGTTTCATGATAAAAACATAATAAAACTATAGTCATAGCAATAAATTTAACTTGCAAATAATTAAATGACTATTAAAAGTAGTTTCACTATTCATTTTTACCATTCCATAGTTACCATTTGCATTTTGGAGCTCTGAACCCAATTTTTCCCCTAAACTTCATTTTTTGATTGCGATCGCTTCTGTGGACGGATTTCGTCGCCGTTTGATCTAGGTTAGTGCCATGAACCTCCTCTTTCCTTTGGTATTCATTTCATCTCCAATTTCTACAAATGTTTTGGGTTTTAAGGTCCCTAGGGTAAATTCTGCTCAAAAAGAGGGAAACGCACCCCTGAATGTCGAAACTTGCATTGCATAGCAGGTACAGTGAAGTGTACTTGCATGTGAAACACACTATCTCTTGTTAGGGAGTGCGTTCGGCGCAATCTAAGTTTTTTATTTTATCATTATGTCCAAAATTGACCTAGTTTTTTGCAATGAATGGAATCTAATGGATCTTATGGTTGTATTTCAGGTTTCCATCAGATTACAATGACGATTACATGGAGGGAAAGAGAACATGAAGAACAGGATATGATTTCCTTAAACAATCCGGGTATAGTAAGAGCCCTGCGAGATAATGGGCTGCTTAAGTACTTCAAGTTGTCGAGAATGAGGAAAAAAATAGAACTCTTGAAGTTCTTAGTTCGAGCATGGGATCCAGCGATAGAGGCATTTAATATTAAGAACCAATTGGTTCCCATAACAGTTGAGGATGTGT
Source organism: Pinus albicaulis (assembly GCA_034641835.2). Classification (NCBI taxonomy): domain Eukaryota; kingdom Viridiplantae; phylum Streptophyta; class Pinopsida; order Pinales; family Pinaceae; genus Pinus; species Pinus albicaulis. Next base: position 19,164 of record JAXQQM020073574.1, read on the forward strand.
ATTTTCTCACAGGTTTGTTGAGGATAGGTTTGCCCATTTCACTCTCAGGGACTACCGTTGGAGGAGAGACAATGAGGGATTATATTTTGCAGTATTGTTATCCGGGGGCAGAAACTAGCAAAGATGGAAAAATAAACATCCGGCATGTCAGAGATTTGCCTTTGAGAACTATCCTTTTCACAATCGCTAAACTTGTTGGCACCGTTACACTACTTGTAGCGAATAGATCGTATATGCAGTATGCACTAGAGTATATGGAGCCAATAGTCTTCAACTGGTCTGAAGTTGTTCTATCTCAGATAAAAGGAACAAATGAATAAAGAAAAGGGAGGAAGGAAGAATAATTTCAGTTATGGTTCAATCCTTATATCCTTCGCTTTAGAACGGATTCCACTGATGCAGCCACAACATCTGACACTGGATATAGCTAGTCCTAGAGATCCTTGGATGGAGAGATGGGTAGAACTCATGGGTCGGCATGCAGGCCAATCGATTGTTATGTTCTCTACTGCATTCTTTTCCTGGTTTCGGTGACATATTGTCGCCATCGATGAGTATGCATCGCAGGTGTTGATTTCCGAGGAGATCCAGATTTAGCATTACCAGAAGGCACTCAGTGGAGTGCAATAGGTAAGAATGTTTTGACCATGTTTTTTTATTTTTCTAAAGTTTATACAACCTTTTTGTATTTTGATGTTTTCCTAAGACTAAACTAAATGTTTGATGTAATGCAGATGTTGGACGTGTTCAACCAGTAGTGGAATCGGAGCGCGAAGCAGATGTACCAACAATCCTTCAAGATCTTGATATGGCTGAGACTCTAATTGAACTTTAGTAGCACATAGAAGGTTTGACCTTCAGGATTCCAGATTGCTAGATCGAAGAGCTTCCTATGCGGTTACTTCGTAGGATAGCTAGATCTATAGCATGTTACCACGAGCACCACTAGTTTACTTATGACATTTTGCATACATTTTGAGGTTAGATGACCAATGTGTCTTGGGCACAAAATTTTGTAAAAACCTATAACTATCTATCTATATTATTTCAGTGTTTTCCTATGTTTATTGTGCAATCCTATTCAATGATGTGAATGTTTTCTTTACATATGTTGCAAATGTATGTATAAAACTTGATTAGCTAATGAATCAGTCAATGTGTTCAAATTTTTGTAAATGTGTTGATATTGAATAAAATCAAAGTGTCTTTCCAAAAGTCGAACTCTAAGGAACAATCTATGCAATGTTGGATTTCTAACAGTATAAACACTAGTAAGTTGTAATGCCACAAGTTGTAAGTCTAACCTTATGATGATACGATTAATACCAAATGAAATGGAATTAGAGAGAAGTTCGATCAATGCGCTATACTCAGGGATATTGTTTGTCGATCTACCAATACAAATCCCTTGAAAGCTCACTAACTCGCCGTTCGGAGTGAAAATGACCCACGCTGCAGAGGATAGATTCTGCGTACTACAACTAGCACCATCAACATATCCAACAAAGGGTTCCGAAGATTCAGACATCTGCAATGAAATGTAAAGTGGATAAATAATGCCAAGAAAACTCTAAAAACAAATTAAGATATTGAATGTAAATCAATAGCATATATATACAATATAATACAAAAAATTACTACGCTCATGATTAAGCATTGTAATGTTTCAAATGCAACCCATTTCTAGGTTGTGCCAACAGAATTCCATCGAAATCAACCAACTCATAGGCGCCCTTAACAAGAACTCTTTTGAAAATATAGGAGACATGCCATAATGGCTCAAATTTTCCTGTACCTATTACATCAGCCTCTTGATCGTAAAGAAGGACCAAGTTTCCCTCTAAGAAAATGTGAGGTTGGAAATTTTTGTCGCATTGCGCCTTTATACGTCTCTTATGCACTTTGTTGGCCAATTGAGCTTCACGACGTGTTTCATCTAGATGGATGAGGTTAAGGAGACGCGCTTCTTCTTCTGAGGTGTCAGGTAACAAGTCTATTGAGAATTTTAACGATGATATTTCGCATTGGATTGGTAAGATAGCTTCCAGACCATACACCAATTGAAAAGGAGTAAATACAGTTGTGTTTCTCACCGACGTTCGATATGCCCACAAGGCAGAGTAAAGGATCAAATGCCAGTTTCTTTTACGAACTCCTATCATTCGTTGAAGCATTCGTTTAAGAATTTTGTTGATAGCCTCAACTTGCCCATTTGATTGTGGATAATAAGGACTAGAATTATCATGTGACAATCCTAACTTGGCAGTCAATTCAGACATCATTTGGTTGCGAAAATGCTTCCCATGATCTGTAACTATAGCCTATGGGACCCCAAAAAGTGCAATAACATGATTAAATAAAAACAATGCAGATGTTTGTCATGTGTTGTTGAATGTAAGCATCGCTTCGTCCCATTTGGTAAAATAGTCGACTGCGACAATAATATGACCATGCCCCTCGGACGAACAAGGGTTAATAGTCATGAAGTCAATACCCCATTTCTTAAATGGTCCCGCAAAGACAACAGGATGCATTGGCGCTAGCGGTTTGCGAATTTTACGATAAAAAATATGGCATGCATAACAACTTCTAACCGCGAGGATGTAGTCTCGAAAAATAGTAGGCCAAAGGTAACCGACGCGGAGTATCTTCTGCGCGGTAGCATAACCAGATAAATTTCCACCACATGCCCCAGCATGAAAATCATTTAATACTTTTTCAGCCTCCTCATGAATGAGGCACCTCCTTAAAATGGTATCTACACCACGATGATAAAGTGTATCACCGATGATCAGATAATATTTGGCTTGGTCTCGAATTTGTCGTTGTTCAGAGCAAGAGGTATTAGGTCGAAAAGTTTGGGTTTGGAGATAAATGATGAAATCCCCATACCAATGATCATTTGATCCGATCAGAAACAGAGACTCGTCTGGAATTGATGGTTCCGACATAGTTGCAGTACTATTTGAGGGAAGGTCACAGATAAGCTCAGCCAAAACTAAAGACTTCTTTGACTTGGATTTGATGAATTCCAAATAAAATTCCTGCAAAATGACAATCCATTTTGAATATTTCACCCCAGCAATTGACATGATAAGATATAAGTCATGGGGTTGCAATCCGAAATGATAGTTGTTTTTCGGAGTAGGATATAATGGCGAAATCTTTGGACAGCTTAAACAACTGCCAAGGCAAGCTTTTCTATGTATGAGTACTTAACTTCCGTATCATTGAGATTACGACTTAAATAATAGATCGGATGTTCAATTCCATCTTCTACTTGGACCAATACCATAGCAATGGTCGTTTCGGCCACGACGATATATAGGAAATAATATTTTTGATAATTAGGAGGATACATTAATGACACTCGGACAAGAGTGTCCTTGACAGCATCAAAAGAAGCTTGCGCAACTTGGTCCCAATGGAAGGGAACCCCCTTTTTCAAGAGTCGAGTAAATCCTTTAGCCATTTCGGCGTAATTTGGAATGAACCTCCTTAGGAAGTTAGCCTTTCCTTGAATTTTTTGTATCTGAAGTAAGTTTGATGACGCAAGAAAATCAAGAATGGCCTAAACCTTCAGAGAGTCGATTCGAATTCCTTCTTTTGAGACTACGAATCCAAGCAACCAACCAGAACCAACACAAAACACACATTTATGTGTATTGAGGCATATTTTGTAGTGTCGGCAACGTAAGAAAATGGCTCTCAAATGCATCGGGTGATCATTCTAATTTCGTGACTGCGCTGGTAAATCATCTAGATACAATTGAACAATGTGCTTGATGTCATTGAAAGCATAATCCATTTCTCTTTGAAAAGTTTCCCCAACGTTCTTTAAACCAAACGGAAGTTTCCTATAAGCGAATGTGCCCCAGGGACATATGAATGATGTCTTGTGTTGATCATCCGGGTGGATATTGATTTGATTGTAGCCGAAAAATCCATCCATGAACAAAAATATTTCACATCTAGCACAATCGTCAATAATCTGGTCGATAAAGGGAGTAGGATAGTTGTCTTTTGGACAAGCATGATTAACATCCCGATAATCGATGCACACCCTAATGGTTCCTTGTTTTTGTATAACAGGAATGATATTGGAAACCCACTCAGTTAGCGAAACAAGGTAAATGAAACCAGCACGCAAGATTTTTTCAACTTCTGCTTTGATGGTAGCGGCTTTCTTTGGATGAATAGAACGAAGTCGTTGAGGCACCAGTTTGACATCAGGATACATATTAATAGTGCGTTCAACTATACTAGTATCTATGCCTGGAATTTCCTCGTAAGACTAAGCAAATACATTACAAAATTCATGAAATAGAGAGCGATATGATTCAAGTTCTGATGGAGAACAAGATACACCGACATGAATATTCTCTACAATACCAGGTTTGGTCGAAATATCGATAGAAATGGTTTCTTCAATATTTGACAAATTTTGCTTGGAATCGATTACATTAATGGGAAAAGAATTCGAAAAGAAATTTTTGATGGATGGGTGATATAGTTCACTAAGATTATTTTCTTCATAATCAGGAAGATGGGAACGATGATGATAATCTTCCCATGGTTCTCCTTCTAACATCATGGCTTCCAAAATATTCTCATTTGTCAAGAACATTGAGGAAAAAGGATCAAATGGAGTACCAAAACCTAAGGAACGATCAACCCAAACACTTGACGACGCTGATTTTGGATTTGCCACCAAAGCTAGATATATTGATTGATATGCCAGCTCAATAGGGTTGGACGACAGAAACTCATCCAACATAGAAATATCAGAATCACCCGTACTCTTCCTTAAGCCAGATAGAGTGGAAGATATCATGTAGCAGGTCTCTATACTTGTAATTTCTGCCAACTTCGCAAGCGGCGGTAATGCAAAGGTTCCCATAAGAGTGGAATCCTTTAAGAGTCCTACACCAATGTTCTGAATTTCTAGTTGGGGTATGTGAATGAATGGAACGCTTCCAGTTACCTGCGAAGCAGAGGCAAAGAAGGATAGTTGATTAATGGTTGTGATAGTACCTTTATGTGGAAAGGCAATCATTCTAAAATATGTAGAAACAATAGCGGTCATCGCATATACCCATGGTCTTCCAAGTAAAATATTATAGTCAAGGGTTTTGTCAACAACCTCAACATCAATATTCATTGCTTTTCCCCCTAGTTCAACATGCAGGTTATTAATAATACCACAAGGCTTATATGTACGTCCATCAAACGCCTTCAACGTCGTTGATGATTGTGATAAGCGCGGCGAGCCAAGTGACTTCCAATAATTTAGAGACATAATGCATGTAGATGCTCCCTCATCAATAATAGTGTGATGAACAAGGTGATTGAGAACATTTACTTGTATGGAGAATGCTAATTCTGCTGGTAGTTGCGGCACATAGCCCGTATGATTAAAGACGACAAGATTAGAATCAGTCGGATCAATTCCACCAATAGCTGACAATAAAGCCTGTTTTTGGGAGGGAAAAATTTGTAACACCTCAAGAGCAGACATAGCTGAAGGGGATTGAGCCAAATCTTCAACTATATTATAATTTTTTGCATCTCTTTCTCGAGGATTATATGTCGATTTATGAATTACTCCCTTTCGTGGCTTGATTGTCAATTCAAGAATAACAGTAGGTGGTACTGATTTCGTAGATGGATTCGTTGTTGAGGTAGTAGGTTGATCAGTGGCCTGAATACCATAATATTTATTATGCATTGACACCAAAATATCTGTTGAAGGTTTTGTGACAGATAACATTAACACTTGGGAACTAGGAGCTGGATCCGTAGCAACCATGTTTGTGTCCGGATTTGGAAATGGGTTTGTCAACACAGCTGACGCATGGGAAGTCTTGATGGATTTTAAGACTATTGCGCAGTGAGGACAATCCCTAACAAAGTGTTCCTCATTACATATTATGCATGGATAATGATGTTTCCTAGGTCCATACGATTGATCAAATGATCTTTAATGTGGGTTAGAAGTTTGCTTTTTCTTAGATTTCCCCTTTTTCTTACTTTTGGGTTGCTTGTCACTTTTTCCTTTGTCAAATGACACGGCATTAATTTTGGAAGTAGGAGCAAGATCAGGTGTAGTAGTGTGGTGTGTGCTTGCAGTGCTTATCAAACCGTCTCTGGCATGAGAGTCCTTTAATTGAGGAGGAACATTGAAATTAGATCTCGACGTGTTAGGAATTTTTTCATAGAGCGTGCTAAATTGAGTATAAATCAAGTCTAAATATTAGGCACGAGCGATAACTTTCTCTTCTGTGATGACTCCACCCTTAGCCACATCCTCAGTTATAGATGGTAACAAGGACTTAATGAACCATTCAGTAAGGAGTTGATCCGAAACAAAGGTTTTAACCATTCGAAGACGACGATGCCACTCATGAATATGATCAAAGATGTGAGTAGAATTAGTCTGTTTGAAATTGGTCAAGAGTTCTGTTATCACTCAGGTTTTCCTTGAAGTTGTGGAAAAGGAAAGTATACCCGAGGTAACCACAAACCAACCTTCAGATGCAGAATCTATCCAATCTGCATCCAGAGAGGGCTCTCTCTTTATAATTTATCTTTGTTCTTAGAAAGTTTTAGGCTAGTTATAAGTCCAAGAATTTGGTTTGATTTTGAATGGTGGAATCCGCCAACTGAGGGAAAGATTGAATATTTCAGGCCATTGGGCTATGGAGTCGAAAGGATGGCTTTACTGGATTAATATTCTACACACAAGATGGCTTTGCAGGGCAAGATAGCCAAATAGAGAACAATTTTAGAAATTAAAGTGAATGGAATGGATTTTGAAGGGATGAAAGGCAATCAAGAATCTTTCAACATGTTCAAAAGAAAGAAATTGGATGATTACAAATAAAGAGCAGTGAAGAATTCTTTACTATAGTAATCAAAATGTTTAAACCAGTGAAGCAAGAGCAATTAAGAATTCGTTGCTTATAATTAATTTAGAAGAAAACATTTAGAATAATCATAATTGAAATCAGAGTGCATTTAAGTAAGTTCTGATTTATTCTTTCATGTTAATTATTCAGAAATGGAACACAGTGATATTATAAACAGATATAAAACTTAAAACATAGGATAAAAAAGACTTATTGAACTGTAGTATGACACATGAATCCTGCAAAAAGTCTTGAGCTTCAAATCATCATCCAGCAAGCCATAAAGAAGTTTCTCCAAAGCACTTTTATTTCAAAAGATCAATGTTACAGAAAAGTAGTGGAATCCACACAAAATACTTCCAAGAGTGAAGTATTTATACAAATTCTAAACTAAAATATCTTGAAAAAATATCAAAATTGGTTCACAAATCTCTCCAACTATTTTACATAAATAGAACTTAAGTAAAGGACACTCAAACTAATGCATATATTTGGCACTATTTTGTATGGATAGGTGATGACAAAGAGGAGAATTCGAATTTGATCCAACTCTTAGTTGATGATGAGGCATCCAAGTCACTAACTGCTTCCTTTCTTTGTGCAATCTGCTCCAACAATTCTGCAAACTTGGGGTCCAATGATATCTTTTTATTTCTCAATCCGTAATATATATGTAAAAAGTGAAATAATTTATTGTGTATTAACATGTTTTTGAGATAAACCTCTTTCAGTTTCCCAAAATTCCTCTCCATCTGTGCACAATAAACTCTGTAAAAATATGTGCAAAACAGAGTTTTACAGAGTCTGAAAAATAGCCTCTAAATATGTACTTGTATCTCTCATTCTGAAATCACTGTGAAAAAAGTGAGATAGGTTTTTGTAAATGGGTCTCTTAGGAACAAAAACCTCCTTCAGTTTTGTAAGATGTATTTCTTATTGGTCACAATCCTCTCTGCAAAATGATAACTTAACAGGAATTTTCTACAAAAAGTGTTTTCCAACATTGTTTAATATTTCCAAAACCATAATAGCTGTTAGAAAAGTGAGAGAGGTTTTCGTAGATGGTCCTCTTAAGAACATAAAAATCCTTCATTTTTGAAAAAATCATCTTGGATTGATCATAATAGTTTCTGCAAAATAATGACTAAAACATGCAATTTCTGCAAAAATATTCCTTCTTGTTGTGTTTTTCATCTTTTCACTTTTTTGTTCTTTTAACTGTTTTACTTTCACTTTAGATAAAATTCAATGTTGGTGAAAGTATTTTCATCTCTTTTTACCATTTTACTGTCTCTGTAATTACTTTTACTGTTTACCTTTGACTGCTCTGTAACTTCATTTTAACTTTCATTCTGACTTTTACCTGATACACTTTAACCACTGATACTCTTTAGTTGTTATGCTTTCTAACCTCTGTTTGAATAGATTTGATAACAATCTTGGAGTAAACAAGTCTTATGACTAGTATTAAGACTGTTTATCCAAGGATGTGATCTTCTGATCACCTGTAAAACAAAACAAATTGTTAAGAAAGCATTGGTTTGTTGGGGAGGTCGAAAAGGTTTCATTTGATTTTGAGAGGTCTGGCAGTGGTCTTCAGCAAAATTCAGTTAATGGCATTTGACAGTTGATTTTTGAAATTCTTTGCATGGAGGGTGTAGTCGTTTATTGTGGAGTAAAAAATGAGAAGACGCGGGTTGTTTGGTTTTATTCGCAAAGTCAACAGGGTGACGGGATTTTTTATTAATTCAATAAATGACATCATCCTGTACGACAGATGAGTCACGGGAAACAGTGGAGGTGGTAAGTGGGGGTGGTAAGTGGTTTATTCTGCACCACTTTTGAGGGACGGCTGTTTTGGATGGGGAGGCAGCGAATCCACAGAGCGCAGGACACGTAGCCATTGCACTATTTGAAAACCACTGCGATTTCGCGCATTAACGCTCGTGCAGGGGATGGCTAGCGGAATGTTTGTGGGCCGTAGATCTTCGGCGGAGCGATCCAACGGTGGACCAGACAGGAAATGATGGGGGAGTTAATGTGCGGACCCGACACGATTATTTATGAGTTAATCATTCTGGGAAGCTTTCGATTGGTGGAGGGGTAAGATTATTAATTAATCCAGGTGATTAATTAATCTCTTTGGTTTATGAAGGGTCGGGGTTACGGATGGACGTGGGGTTTTATTTATTTTTCATTTTAAACATATAAAATACATGTTTAAACTTTGTTTTTTGTATATTTTTTATTATATGATAATTAAATTAAATCAATTCAATTAACATAGGGGGCGGGACTAGTTATATAGATATGTTTTTAGCCAAAGGGATTTATAATGTGGGTATTTGATTTCATCATATGGGTTTAAATACTTTGGCTAAAACGTATAATACAAAGGTTTGTTGGGATATTACATAGGAGTTATATGTATAGGAAAAGGTTATTTGTTATAAGGATTTAATAAATAAAATCAAATGTTAATATGACTAGGGAACAGGAAAACTCAAAATACTTTACACAACTAGGAAAGTGAAGATTTCTGAAGCAACTTGCATTATATCAACTTCAACATTTTAGACTTAGAAGTAGCAAGTAATTTTGAGGGATTTTTATGAAATATAACATGATTTTCCTAAGTAAAATGGAATTTTACTTAAGAAAAGATTAAAAGTGAATGAGTGAAATGATGAATAACTTCAAGTACTTAGGTCTTTTAATTATTGGGCCGAGGGTCCGGTCCCTCCAAAAGTCAAGGAAATGCCTTGAGCCACTTTAATCTTCAAAATCATTAGCACTTAAGGGGAATTAGTAAATGTTAGGGAAAGAGTGAGATGGGAAGTTAATGATTTTGACTTTGCTTTCCTCTGAAATTTTGCCATTGTAGTGTTCTCTGCACTTGGTGATGAAAGTAAAGGATTAAACACATTTAGCACCATCATTCATCACATGAAACTTTGCAACACCATCTACCTACCCTATCTACTTTACTCTACCATTTTCTCTTCTTTATTAGGGTGCACTTAGACTGGCAAACCCTTATCAATCTTCTTTTTCTTTTACATGGCAAACCTATCTAAGTCTACACTTATTACATCCAAGGGCTCAGATTAAACTGTTGAGCTCCTTTTATTAACTCTACCTATCTACTTATCTGCCAAGATTAAACTGTTTGGCCAGATATTTATTCTCTATTCTACAACATGAAATTGAAAAATGAATGAGTCAAGCTTAAACAGTTTGACTCTTCATAAATTGTGGCAAAATTTTGACAAACTGCACACAATTTTGTTTATTACAAAAAATTAAATAGTAGTGGCATTTAGACTTGCACACTTTCCTGGTCTATTTTTGTTTGGGGTTCATTTCTTTCACTTTTTTGACCATTTTATTCTTTTCACCCTTTGATTTTTCTTTTAGGCTATACGCTCTTTAAATTTTTTAAATTTTTTTATTTTTTGATTTTTTAAGAATATGGAACACCTTTTCACAAGAAAAAGGCTTGAACATATTGCATAGTTCACCAAGTCAATCATGAAAAATGACACCTATTGGTATAGGAGTCTAACACTGGCTCCACTTGGGGATGGCTTTTCCTGGCGAAAAGTCAAGAACAGCAGGTCAGATGCCTCAAAATGCCTTTGACTGAACCATGATAGTAAAATTCCTGAAGCTTAGGGCCTTCACTTTGGGCTTCAACTTCAGCAATTCTCCATCCAATCAAAACTGAAAACTTTGTTTCCCAGTTAGAAATCTTCTGCCTTGTTCCAATCCCAAACATGAATTTGTTGTGGTTGAAAATTTTGAATTGAATATAGTCCTTTTTCTGCAACCTAAAATCTAATCTGAAACTAAAACAACACACAAAATTTTTCAAACCAACTTAATGAAAAACTAGCTGAAAATTGAAGACTAAAAAAAATGCTCAAAATTATGAGCTTATTAGCACTCATTTACCTACTCAATCTACTGTTCAGCTGCTAGTTAGGTAAAATGAAATAACCAATGCAACCATTCAAGAATTATGTACTTTGATGGATTTTGTTGCATTTTCTTGTTGATTATCAAAATTGAACTTCTACAACCTATTAGAAACTTGTCAACAAATGAGAGGATAAAGAAACACTTGATTTCCTTTGTTGACTCTAGAAACTGTACAAAAGGATCTTCCAAAATATATACACTGATGTTTAACTGATCTAAACAATTGTACATCTGTTCTGGATGGCCTCCATGCCATGAATCTGAAATGTTATTTTCGTCTTTATCTCCCTGCAAACTTTCAGATAAGATTTGTGATGATATTCCTACTGATTGTAATGTTTGGTTGTTGAATCCTTTATCATCTTGACTCTGAAAATCATAGTTATTTAATAAAGCAATGCTTTGAATGCATTCAATATTCAACATATCTGCTATTGGATCCTGAAAATCTTGGGAAAATTGATGGAACCTATGACATATAAAATTCCATGGGACTTCATAAAATTCAACAAGTTTCCCATTCTTTTCTTTAAATATGTTATACCACATTTCCTTTAAAAGCTGAAATGGTTCAAAACATAGTGGTATGGAACTTTCTTGTGTCATTTGATCATTTATTTCAATGGGAACATGTAACTGCAATTGTGAAACTGAAAAATCTTGATCAATAGTTTCATTATCTTCTTTGTTGTCAATCACAATTCCTAAATATTGCTGATTATTGATGGTATGAAAGATGTCTCTAATGAAATGAAATGAAGCAAAACAAAGAGGTAAAGAACCTTCACTTATTTCCACATTTTCTGCTTTTTCTTCCTCATTCTCATGGTTGATCTGTATTGGATGATCACTGTCTTCAATCTGTTGAAACTGTATTTCTTCATCCTCCAAAGTAGCTTCTGATTGCTCTGTAAAGTTAGCTTGACTTTGGAGAACATATCTATCATCATAATGATCATACTTAGGCAAATAATCAAAAGAAGGAATGTCATCAAACATACACATTAGATCAACAAATTCCTCTTCTTCATATTGATTTGTAAATTCATTTTCTGATCTATAATAATTTGAATTAAGAGGAATTTGTTCATGGCTATCAACCTCTTCTATTTCTTCATAGTGATTTTGAATAAAAAAATTCTTCTTTCATAGTGATCTCCTGTGTTATTTCATCCAGTTTTCTTACCAAAAGGCTGAGTTTTACCTCTGCAATGTTTTTCTTTTCCTCTTCTTCTACTTTCAACTTTTCCTGTTTGATTTGGAGATTAACTTCCATATCAACTGCAATATTCTGCATCTGTACAAGTTTTTTTGGATCTCTTTCTCTTAACCGAAATTCTATTTCTGAATCAAAGGCACTTGGATAATACAAGAGAGCTGAATCATGAGGAGGTCTAATATTTTCTGGCATTGAATAATAAGCTTGATTAAATCTGTCAGAAAATTGTTGTATTGTTTCATTTGGATGTCTTTTTAATTGATTATATTCTTCCATGATCACAAAATGATTAACTTTGATTATCCATCTATCAAGGAAAAGTTTGATAAACTGTTGGAAATTTGAGATGCTAGCATTAGGCAGATTTTTGAACCAATTATTTATTCTATTTTGCAAAGAAAGAGCAAAAAGTATGATTTTAGCATCATCTTCATCAATCTCAAATAAATCCAAATAATTCTCAAAACCTTGAATATGTTTTTGGGCAGTGATACCATTCTCTCCATCAAATCTAGGAAGATACTTGTAGTATTTTTCAGGAAAATCATGGAGTAAAGGAGGTAGAATAAGGGGCTTATATCTATCTGGAACTTTATATGGCATAGGGATATGTACAGGGATTGTAAGATCAGTCTTGATTATTTGAGGCTTCTTAATTGGAAAATGATCATCATTAGATTCATAAGAAAGCCGCTCAAAGAGATTAGGAGAATTATTACTTACAATCTTCAAAGGAAAATAACTAAAAAATAATCTAAGATCTTCTATAAAATACAATATATATTGAAAAAATTTCTTAATGAGAAAGAACATAATGTCTTGGATTAAGATCCAAGTTGAAAGCCTGATCTTTCCATATTGTTCTTTGAGGTTCATTCCTCCAGTGGAGTCTTGATTATGAAATTGATTTGGAGTCGCCAGGTGGATGATTTTAACCTTTTTGTGTCTGATCACTGTCCACCATCATAGATCAGATCTGAACCTGTAAAACAATTTTGAAGAAAAAGTTAGTTCTTCAGGAAACCAAACTTTGAGTATTTTATGATTATTTTGTTTTTTAATGAATTTTCAAAACAACTTCTATAATTTCTTTAAGAGGTTTCAGATATTGGATTTAAATTTTCTTAAAGATTTATTGAACTAGATAAACTGATTGAATGTTTGAAACCAAAGTTTAGTTTATAAGCTAGACTAGAGATAGACTGAAGCAGCATTTATTTACTATGCAATCGCAGAGCAAAAGCAGTTCAAAGTCTACCTGGCTTATCTTCAGGCTCTGTCTGTAGCTTATAAGCAAAAAATAGTAACAATTAAAATGATTCAGCTCCCCAGTGGAGTCGCCACTATGTTATCACTCAGGTTTTCCTTGAATTTGTGGAAAATGAAAGTATACTCGAGGTAACCACAAACCAACCTTCAGATGCAGAATCTAGCCAATCTGCATCCAGAGAGCGCTCTCTCTTTATAATTTATCTTTGTTCTTAGAAAGTTTTAGGCTAGTTATAAGTCCAAGAATTTGGTTTGATTTTGAATGGTGGAATCCGCCAACTAAGGGCAATATTGAATATTTCAGGCCATTGGGCTATGGAGTCGAAAGGATGGCTTTACTGGATTAATATTCTACACACAAGATGGCTTTGCAAGGCAAGATAGCCAAACAGAGAACAATTTTAGAAATTAAAGTGAATGGAATGGATTTTGAAGGGATGAAAGGCAATCAAGAATCTTTCAACATGTTCAAAAGAAAGAAAGTGGATGATTACAAATAAAGAGCAGTGAAGAATTCTTTACTATAGTAATCAAAATGTTTAAACCAGTGAAGCAAGAGAAATTAAGAATTCGTTACTTATAACCAATTTAGAAGAAAACATTTAGAATAATCACAATTGAAATCAGAGTACATTTAAGTAAGTTCTGATTTATTCTTTCATGTTAATTATTCAGAAATGAAACACAGTGATATTATAAACAGATATAAAACTTAAAACATAGGATAGAAAAGACTTATTGAACTGTAGTATGACACATGAATCCTGCAAAAAGTCTTGAGCTTCAAATCATCATCCAGCAAGCCATAAAGAAGTTTCTCCAAAGCACTTTTATTCCAAAAGATCAATGTTACAGCAAAGTAGTGGAATCCACACAAAATACTTCCAAGAGTGAAGTATTTATACAAATTCTAAACTAAAATATCTTGAAAAAATATCAAAATTGGTTCACAAATCTCTCCAACTATTTTACATAAATAGAACTTAAGTAAAGGACACTCAAACTAATGCATCTATTTGGCACTATTTTGTATGGATAGGTGATTACAAAGAGGAGAATTCAAATTTGATCCAACTCTTAGTTGATGATGAGGCATCCAAGTCACTAACTGCTTCCTTTCTTTGTGCAATCTGCTCCAACAATTCTGCAAACTTGGGGTCCAATGATATCTTTTTATTTCTCAATCCGTAATATATATGTAAAAAGTGAAATAATTTATTGTGGATTAACATGTTTTTGAGATAAACCTCTTTCAGTTTCCCAAAATTCCTCTCAATCTGTGCACAATAGACTCTGTAAAAATATGTGCAAAACAGAGTTTTACAGAGTCTGAAAAATAGCCTGTAAATATGTACTTGTATCTCTCATTCTGAAATCACTGTGAAATAAGTGAGATAATTTTTTGTAAATGGTTCTCTTAGGAACAAAAACCTCCTTCAGTTTTGTAAGATGTATTTCTTATTGGTCACAATCCTCTATGAAAAATGATGACTTAACAGGAATTTTCTGCAAAAAGTGCTTTCCAACATTGTTTAATATTTCCAAAACCATAATAGCTGTTAGAAAAGTGAGAGAGGTTTTCATAGATGGTCCTCTTAAGAACATAAACCTCCTTCATTTTTGAAAAATTCATCTTTTATTGATCACAATAGTTTCTGCAAAATAATGACTAAAACATGCAATTTCTGCAAAAATATTCCTTCTTGTTGTGTTTTTCATCTTTTCACTTTTTTGTTCTTTTAACTGTTTTACTTTCACTTTAGATAAAATTCAATGTTGGTGAAAGTATTTTCATCTCTTTTTACCATTTTACTATCTCTGTAATTACTTTTACTGTTTACCTTTGACTGCTCTGTAACTTCATTTTAACTTTCATTCTGACTTTTACCTTATACACTTTAACCACTGATACTCTTTAGTTATTATGCTTTCTAACCTCTATTTGAATAGATTTGATAACAATATTGGAGTAAACAAGTCTTATGACTAGTATTAAGACTGTTTATCCAAGTATGTGATCTTCTGATCACCTGTAAAACAAAACAAATTGTTAAGAAAGCATTGGTTTGTTGGGGAGGTCGAAAATGTTTCATTTGATTTTGAGAGGTCTGGCAGTGGTCTTCAGCAAAATTCAGTTAATGGCATTTGACAGTTGATTTTTGAAATTCTTTGCATGGAGGGTGTATTCGTTTACTGTGGAGTAAAAAATGAGAAGACATGGGTTGTTTGGTTTTATTCGCAAAGTCAACAGGGTGATGGGATTTTTTATTAATTCAATAAATGACGTCATCCTGTACGACGGATGAGTCACGGGAAACAGTGGAGGTGGTAAGTGGGGGTGGTAAGTGGTTTATTCCGCACCACTTTTGAGGGACGGCTATTTTGTATGGGGAGGCAGCGAATCCATAGAGCGCACGACACGTAGCCATTGCACTATTTGAAAACCACTGCGATTTCGCGCATTAACGCTCGTGCAGGGGATGGCTAGCGGAATGTTTGTGGGCCGTAGATCTTCGGCGGAGCGATCCAACGGTGGACCAGACAGGAAACGATGGGGGAGTTAATGTGTGGACCCGACACGATTATTTATGAGTTAATCATTCCGGGAAGCTTTCGATTGGCGGAGGGGTAAGATTATTAATTAATCCAGGTGATTAATTAATCTCTTTGGTTTATGAAGGGTCGAGGTTACGGATGGACTTGGGCTTTTATTTATTTTTCGTTTTAAACATATAAAATACATGTTGAAACTTTGTTTTTTGTATATTTTTTATTATATGATAATTAAATTAAATCAATTCAATTAACATAGGGGGCGGGACTAGTTATATAGATATGTTTTTAGCCAAAGGGATTTATAATGTGGGTATTTGATTTCATCATATGGGTTTAAATACTTTGGCTAAAACGTATAATACAAAGGTTTGTTGGGATATTACATAGGAGGAGTTATATGTATAGGAAAAGGTTATTTATAAGGATTCAATAAATAAATCAGATGTTAATATGACAATGGAACAAGGGAAACTCAAAATACTTTACACAACTAAGAAAGTGAAGATTTCTGAAGCAAATTGTATCATCTCAACTTCAACACTTAAACATAGAATAGTAAGTAGTTTTAAGGGATTATTATGGAAATTTGCATGATTTTCCTAAGTAAAATAAAATTTTACTTAGGAAAATATTAAAAGGGAATTATTATAATGATAAATAATCTCAAGTACTTAGGTCTTTTTGATCATTAGGCCGGTCGGTCCCTCAAAAGTCAGGAAATGCCCCCTTGGGACACTAATCCTTCAAATCCCTTGGCACTTTGGGAAATTAGTAAAAACTTTTAGGGAAAAAGTGAGATAGGAGTTAATGATTTTGACTTTGCTTCTGTGAAATTTTTCCAATGTATCTTGCCTTTGCACTTGGTGATGAAAGTAAAAGAATTGAACACATTTAGAATCATCATTCATCACTTTGTAATTCTGCAACAACATCTACCTACCCTACTTACTTACACTACCATTTTCTCTTCTTTATTAGGGTGCACTTAGACTGGAAAACCCTTATCAATCTTCTTTTTCTTTTACATGGCAAAACTATCTAAGTCTACACTTATTACATCCAAGGGCTCAGATTAAACTGTTGAGCACCTTTTATTAACTCTACCTATCTACTTATCTGCCAAGATTAAACTGTTTGGTCAGATATTTATTCTCTATTCTACAACATGAAATTGAAAAATGAATGAGTCAAGCTTAAACAGTTTGACTCTTCATAAATTGTGGCAAAAGTTTGACAAACTGCACACAATTTTGTTTATTACAAAAAATTAAATAGTAGTGGCATTTAGACTTGCACACTTTCCTGGTCTATTTTTGTTTGGGGTTCATTCTTTCACTTTTTTGACCATTTTATTCTTTTCACCCTTTGATTTTTCTTTTAGGGTATACGCTCTTTACATTTTTTAAATTTTTTTATTTTTTGATTTTTTAAGAATATGGAACACCTTTTCACAAGAAAAAGGCTTGAACATATTGCATAGTTCACCAAGCCAATCATGAAAAATGACACCTATTGGTATAGGAGTCTAACAAGTTCCATTCAAGTTTCATATTTGATGGGTAACTAGAAATGAGTCAAAAAGACAGTAGCTAGGGCTTTGAAATTATCAAAAGAAGCTCTAGGTAATTCAATGTACCATTTTGCAGCCTGTTGACGGGAAAATATGTCCGGCCAACAGTAGGGGATCTCCCCGGTAGAAAGTCCCAATTAGACTTTGAACCGTTTGGAGTGGGGATCCCGTCCGGGGTGTGGGTCCGGCTACCACTTAAATGACTATCTCTTCGGTTTCGAGCAACCTGATTGAACCTGCAAACATACACTCATTCACATGATACATAATACATGACTGATGTATAAAACCAATATATGACACTGTGCGTAGCAAGGTGATAGACAGAATGCATACACTCAGGAAGCGTCGTTAGCAACACATCTATGAGGTATGCATGCAGGATAATCTGACCGCCAAAGAAACAGTTCTTTGTGGCGAGAATATCCCTTAACTTTCCGAAAGATATAACGAAATGCTAATAAAACAGTTCATTAACATTCATCATGAAGTAAATAATAAACTAGAGCATCATCAACACAATCACAGATAGCTATGGTGCATAAATGATACTATTGATAACACAGATTCATTAATCAGAAGATATTCTGAAACTGCACGCAGAATACACACAATGTTGTCACAGCTAAACACATCATCCAATCAAAGGGGTTTTAACATGTACTATATTTCATATATCAAGAGTATGATTCTTCAGTTACAATGCAATAATGTCTTTCAGTCCAAAAAAAAGAGCAGCCCCTAACAATGTTCCCCACAGGGGTATTTATAGATCCAACAGGCGTAATTATGGCCTTGCGACGGTTCAGCTTCCCGGCGGTTCAGCTTCCCTTTTGCCGAAACTGCGACCTGCGACCTGGTCGCAAGTGCGACCTGCGACCCAGCGGTTGAACTATGGAGGTGGTCGCGCAATTGAAGTTTCTGGATCGTCAACTTTCTTGCCCTTGAGGAAGTCTCACCAAGTCTGGTAATCTGCTGTTATGGGAGCGACAAGAGGGCTTTCCTCTTTTATTCGGTGCATACATTCTAGGGCATTCGGTACCAGAGTCTCCTTCTTCTGAGAGATCAGCATTGAGAGGGAGGAAAGCTTGGTGTAGATTTGTACCGGAGTGACAAGAAACCGATTCAGGTTTTCTTGTGATGCCTCGAATTCTGGTGCGGCAGCAGCTTGTCTCACGGGTTGCAGAAAAGACTGAATTTCCTGTTCTACCTGCTCCCAGTCTTTAGTCTCATTCAGTGCCCCTAATGATGGAATGTGATGAAGAGCATTCATGGAGTCAATGCCGCTGATCAGGTGATTATATGCAGACATTACCTTGTCCAAATCTTTGGCCAACTTGTCTTTGGACTGCATATTCATCCGAATTTGCACTTTGGCTTCTTGTGTATGACTCCAATCCTTCCTAGGCACATGTTCGGGAGCTTGCGGATACTGCGCTGTCCAGTTCATCATTTTGTCCAAAGCTGTCGAGGCTTCCTTGAGTTGTTCGTGTTTCTGCCTAGTTTCCTCTCGTGCCTCTGCTAACGGGGACACTGTTTGTTTCAGGATGAGCATTTCCTGGTATACTTGCTTCATTGTCATCTCCAACACATCACACTCTTTCCTGACCGCCAGTGGGACCTCATTCACTTGGGCGGGCCTACCTTGAAGCTGCAACATCTCATTTTCTAGCCTTGATTTTTCCTGCTCTGCCGCTTTTAGCCTGTTCTGTAAAGAGATAATTTCCCTGCTCATCCTAGTGACATTTTCCTCTGTGGCCGCAGCAAAAGCGGTGCCTGCTGACGCTATCATAACAGGATTAGTCCTTGTGTCTGGGACTATGTCTTTTCCGGTGGCGACCGTAGAGATGGCGGGATGGCCTTGCGCTAAGGATTTCCTTTTCTCTTGCCGTATCTTGAAAGAGAATTGGTCAAATGTCAATCGGGTCAAGTCGAAGACTTCTTCTTCTTGCTCCCCGGGAAATTCATCAACATTGAGGGTACTTCCCGCGCCACCTGCAGGGATATCCAGGGGAGATAGGTCAATGTCATCTATTAGCTCGTCTTCTTCATCTTGCGTTTGACCCTTTTCTTTCTCCTTTTGTCGGTGCTCTGCTTCCGCCTTGTCGTGTTCTTCTTTCTTCCGGCGTTCTGCCTCTCCCTCTGCTTCCTTTTCCTCTTTTCTCTTTCGCTCTGCCGCGGCGGCTTGTTCTGCCTTTTTCTGACGATCGACTTTGTCGAGTTCTTCTTTCAGTGCCTTTTCTGCTGCCGCCTGTGCCTCCTTCTCCTGTCTGTCCTTCTCCTCCTCCTTTTTCTTTTTTCGCTCTGTCCTGGCGTCTTTCTTACGTTTCTCTTCATCTTCCTTCTTCTTCTTCTCCTCTTCCAGTTTGGCTTGGGCTTCTGCTTCCCTTTGCTGATCTGTGGTGTCAGGCCCCGTACTGGTCTGTGCTTTCTTATCTTTGGAGGAAGAGGAGCCTCCTAAATTCTGGTGATCCTCTCCTTCTTTGTCAGAGTCGATCCCTGGAGCTAGATGCCTTTCTGCATTGTACTAGTTTCTTTTTTCGTCCTCTGCTGGGCGCTCGACGTGCTGATAACTCCATCTAAAATTGGCCCTTTTACAATGCTCAGGAACTATCCTGACTAGGTCATAAGTCCGGCAATCCAGATTTCTGAAGTGATAACTTTTTACCTCTTCCCCTTCACGCGCTACTTCTGTGGAGTCTTTTACTTTATAGGAACCAATGGTGAGAGGTAGAGCGGGCCAAGGTTTCTTATTCCCTTTGGAAAGGACGTTAGAGAAACCCGAGGTCATCTGGAAACATACCTCCTGTATGAGCACCTTATCGGTAATAAACTTGGGCAGAGCATGTGGTGCTTTAAACGAGCCAAATACTCGGATGATTGTGAATTCAGAGAATGGAAACCAGTGTGCCACCTGACCCAGTGTCTCCATTGCACGCCAAGACATACATGGGGTGTCTTGACCGAATAGTTTCCCGTAGAGGGCGGGAATGAATATATGAGAGATTTGCTCGATGTCTGACTTGTACCTGGACTCCCAGAATACCTTGGTCTGCAAATGTATTGCTTGGGTTTGTTCGGGGTCCCAGTTATGCGGCCATCCCTCGACATGCAGCTGGGCACAGACAGCATCTAGCAGATATGAAGCCATATAGAATTCTGATGGCGCTCCCTCATCTGGGGCTAAAGCTGAAGCCAAATTTGTGTGCATGGAGCCCATTAATATGCCGGCCCAATTGAACCGAGTGCCATATACTGTCACGTGTTCCATGATGGTTGCCCATGTTCCGTTGAAGGTGGTGGCGTCCGAGCGCCCGTAAATTCTGCACAACATGGCGGCCACCAACTTGTATACCTTCCTCAGACTGGCCACCGGGTACTCCTGGTCCTTTTTGATTTTGAATTTATCTGGTTCTGCCCACCATTTTCTGATTGTATCAACCATCGGCACTTCATTTGCAGAGAACCATCTTGGGGTGAAGTTCACCTCTGGTTTGGGGAACGAGTAGTAGACCTGTGCTTTTGAGCTCTCCAGTGTTGCGAAGGCTTTTCCTGCACTATCTCGGATTGTGAAGTTCTTCGGATCCATCTTCTGTATGATCCAGTCCAACATCTCTGGGCACGGAAAGATGGCGGGATGTGACCCTGCTAAGTGCAATTTGGACTTCTTGACTTTCATGTATACTTCCCGATCCGGGAGATCTTCTGGAAACTCATCCTCTGGCATGGCGAACTCGCGGTATACTTCATACCACCTAAGGCTGTCCTCCTTTGCGAAGGTGCAAAGGGTGTCTCTGTATATTGGTGGAGGAGAGGTCTGTATGTCTGTGTCTGACTCTTCCTCCACCACCTGCCTGCTTCTCCTTCGGGATACCCGGGGTGCCATATTGCTAGAGTCGGAGAGGACCGGTACTGTGTCTGCTCTGGATTCACCTGCTGCATTCAAGACAGAATCCCAGGATAAGAAAGACATGATGATAATGGCTAAATAGAGTCTACACATGCAGAGGTAAATTGACTGTTCACTGGGAGTCGCTGGGTCGCTGATCCACAAAAGGACTCACACGCGACCTCGCGACCTTGCGACTAGGTCGTAGGGTCGCAGAGTCGCTGAGAATGAGTTTTGCGACCTTGCGACCTTGCGACCTGGTCGCTAGGTCGCAGGTCGCACTTGCGCCTGCCGGAGGGTTTCGCGCGCGCGCGACTTTGCGGCCAATCTTTCCCTAACGGGAAAAGTATGCGGCTTGAAAGGGCCTAAACTGACCATAAGGCACAGCCATGAGGAAATAGGTAAGAGACGGGTGACCTTGGGGTTTGTGGGAAACAAAACAATGGTGAAACTCAAAAGAAAAAGCCTACATCCTTTCCAGCAAATAAATAAGACCGTGGGGAGGCTCAATAATGGCAAGAAATGTTTAAAAGGGAAACATAGGGAGGAAAAGGCAACTTACCCGGAAGAAAACGCGCCAGTCGACCTGTCAGAGCAATTCCACGGTTTTCGCTGAGAGTCACAAATGCGACCTAGCGACCCGACCTTATATAAAAAGGTCGCACGTGCGAATACTTAATGAGGTCGCAAGTTGCAAGTTTGCGACCTTGCGACCTCGCGACCTTAAGGTCGCTGGGTCGCAAAGGTCGCTGAGTCGCTAATTTCTTTAAAACTTCATTTTGCGACTTTGCGACCTTGCGACCTTGAGGTCGCTAGGTCGCAAGGTCGCAAAGTGATCGAATTCTGACTCTTGCGACCTGGCGACCTATGCGACCTTAGGGTCGCAGAGTCGCATAGGTCGCATGGGTCGCAAAAAATGGATCTGCGACTTAGCGACTTGCCTTTTAACTTTACTTGGCTTTTTTTTCCTTTTTTAGTTTCAAGGGGGGCTCCAAAATTTTTTGAAGTGTGTGTTATGATTTTATGTATTTTTGGAGGGTGTTGTAGGAGCTACAACAAATGGCGATTCACTGGATGAATTCAGAGTCTCTGCTGATGAAGGGTCGATGAGGGAGGAGGGAGGGGTCTAATACTTGCTTGTTCCTTTACCTCAGAGTTTACACCTTCCTTCCTTTGCCACCCCGCATAGTCGCCTGCCCTTTTGGCTTGTTGGGTGCAGATCAACCGAATTTTAATTTCTCACGCTTCCAGGATCGAGAGGGTCGGGGAAACCTTGGGCCACTGCAGGGTCCGGTACAATTATTTCGTCCTCATGGTGTTGCTCCGCTGCCAGCGAACCTCTCGGCTCCGGCGGAGTCACTGCCTAAGGAGTCGTGAATGTTGCTCCGCTGCCAGCGAGCCTGGTCAGTACCCCGGCGGAGTCGTTACAACACCTCTCTGCGCAGGAAGCCTTTCTCAATCCTTTACCCTTTATTGGTGTGCGATTGCACTTATTTGAGAATGTGCCTGTGGCACTTATTTAGATGGGCATATTTTGCCTGGGCGGATGAGGGATCCCGACTTATTTTGCTTGCAGAGAGGTTGCTCCTGGTCTCATATGAGGACTCGGGTTTTTCCCGGATGACCTGCAATTCTCTTGAGTTAGCCCTGTTCCCTCACGATCTGGTTGCTGCTATGTAAGACCTTTTCTGCCTGCACCCTTTTAAGCCGCTAGGTGGTTCCTAATGCTTGAAGACTCTAGTAAGACCGTGTATTATCCTCAAGTGCCCATCACAAGCGAGTTTCGACTGCCCCGTGTTTTGGCGGGAAGGGCCTTTCATCAGCATAGAACCTCTTCAAGGGGTGAGCCGGTTGTGGGCAGCTTAGACAAGGTTTTCTTTGAAGAGTTGGAGAAAGAGTTTTAGTTTTTTTTTTTTTTTTTTTTTTTTTTAAGAACAAAAGGGGTTTAAGTAAAATAGTGTTTGAGGTCATGCCCATTTACCGGAAGGACCTCGACTTTTCCTTCCAGAGTCTGCAAACGAAAAGTATGGGAACCCACCTTTTCTTTAACCTGAAAGGGACCTATCCATAGTGCTTGAAATTTGGCATGTTTTCCTTTCTCTTCGTGTGCCTTATCCCACTTTAGGACAAGATCTACTACTTCAAATTTTTTATCTCCTGCAGACTTTTTATCGAACCATTTCTTGATCCGACTCTGGTGGATGGCGAATTTCTCCCGGGTTTTCTGCCTTTCCTCTTCTAGTTTCAGCAGGGTGTCAATGCGGGTTTGCAAGGCGGGGCAAGGGGTACCGTGGCACTCTTGAGACAACTGTAGAGCGGGAAGAGACAAATTGGGTGGGAGGAAGGCTTCTTTCCCATACACGAGAAAATATGGTGAGGTGCCTATTGATGACTTAGGGGTGACGCGATCAGCCCAAAGTGCGTTTTGGAGAGCATTATGCCAGTTTCGTTGGTGAGACAGAAGGGTCTTTTTTATGATGCGGATCAGATTTTTATTTGTTGATTCTGCTAGACCATTTCCTTGGGGATAGTACTTTGCAGAGTGTTTAAGAACAATGCCATTTTCTAATGCAAAATCATATAATTTAAAAGATGAAAAATACGTTGCATTATCAAACACCAAGGAAGTTGGAACGCCAAAACTGGTAATGATGGAGTGAGTGACAAATTGCATTACCTCCTGATCGTTAACTTGGCGTAATGGTACCGCTTCAACCCACCTGGTGAAATAATCAGTGGCCGTCAGAATGTACCTATGTTGCTTAGAAGAGTGGGGTAAAATCTCACCAATGACGTCCAAACCCCATTGTTGAAAAGGTTCTTCTACCGCTACTGACAACAAAGGAGCAGCCGGACGCGCTTCTCGGCTTGCAAATTTCTGGCATTGAATGCATTTCCGAACATATGCGTGGGCATCTCTGAAAAGGGTTGGCCAATAATAACCTGCACGCATAATTTTATGGGCAGTGGTATCCCCAGCGAAATGACCTCCTGCTGGTCCATCGTGCAGCTCGGTTAAGACTTTCTGAGCTTCATCATGTTCTAGACAGCGTAACATTACTCCATTGGAATGTTTCTTGAAAAGCTTCCCTTGGATTAACCGGTAGGACGCGGCTTTGAGTCTGATTGCACGTTTCTGCCGGGCATCTAGATTTGAGTCCAATACACCGTGTGCCAAATATCCCGAGATATCCGAGTACCAAGACGGGTTCCTTTCCTGAGGCATGACGTCAGTTTGGTACATATCAATCTCTTGCTCCCAATTATCTTCTTCACTCTTTTGGGAACCTGCGGCCTCTGCAGCCATTTGGCATAAACCCTGTCCTTTAATTGTGCGTGCTGGCTTAAACTCTAAGTCGTACTCTTGCATACACGCAACCCAGTTCCCTCTTCTCTCGCCCAACTCTTGCTGCATGAACAGTGAGCGAACAGCTGGATGGGGAACGTAAACTGTGACATGGTTTTTCAAGATGTACGGTCTGAAATGTTTGACCGCTTTGTATACCGCATAAGCCTGTTTCTCGATTTCAGGATAATTTAACTCAGCTCCCTGCAGACCAGTGCTCATGAACGAAATGGGACGCTCGTCATTATTTCTGTCCTTTTGTGTGAGTACGGCTGCCAGGGATGAGTCTGAAGCAAACGTGTACAGGCTGAAATCTCTGCCGAAATTTGGGCTCTGGAGGGAAGGCGCTTCGGCTATAGCTTTCTTGATCTGGTCGAAAGCTTCCTTTTCGGGTTGATTCCATTTGAAGGTGGCGTTTTTCTTTATCATTCCCTGCAGTGGTTTCACTATCTGGGTGAAATCTGATATGAACTTACGTACAAAATTTATCTTTCCCAAAAAGGACTGCATTGCTTTCTTACTGCTGGGGGGAGAAATCTGAGCAATGGCTTTTGCACGTTCTGGATCAACGACAATGCCCTGTTTAGTTATGATGTGACCTAGTAGATTTCCCTCTGCTACGGCAAAAACGCTTTTCTTTGGGTTGAGCGAGATACCGTATTTTCTGCATCTTTCGAAGATCTGTCTGAGGTGACGCAAATGATCCCCTCAGCGTTTAGAGAATACTGTAACATCATCCAAGTAGACTACCACACTCTGGCCTATCAGGCCCCTGAATGCTATATCCATAGCTCTTTGGAATGTTGCTCCTACGTTGATTAATCCAAAAGGCATGCGCCTGTAAGCGAAAGTTCCCCACTTAGTCCGAAAGGTAGTCTTTAACCTATCTGGTTCGGCCACCAGTACCTGATTGTAACCAGAGAATCCGTCCAATAGAGAGAACATCTCTGACCCGGACACTGCCTGTAATATTTGCTCCATAGGGGGAACTGGGTAATTGTCTTTACACGAGGCCCGGTTTAGGTTTCAGAAATCTACACATAGGCGAATTTCACCTAAATTCTTCCGTACCGGAACCAAATTGGACACCCATGTGGAGTGGCGAACTTTGAAGATAATGCGGGCATCCAAAAGTTTCTTGAGCTCTTTTAGAATCAGTGGTTCCATTGTAGGGTGTACTTTCCTAAGCTTTTGTTGGAATGGTTTTACATTTTCTTTAATGGGTATCACATGTTGTATGATTCGAGTATCGTATGTGCGTAAGTCCTCATATGTCCAAGCGAATACGTCACGATACTTGCGAAATAGTTGAGTGAAATCTTGAGCTTCTTGGGGGGTGCAGTCTTTCCCCAAGTTGATGAATTTAGGATTATCTTCTGATCCCAAGTTCACTTGTCGATGAGCCAAGATCGAGCTCTGCACTTTTGCATTTGGGGGCCCACGGAACCGATTTTGCAGATCGAAAAGCTTTTCCAATGATACCACCCCTTTAGGCATGGGGTTTCCTTTGACTTGCTCGTACTCCTTTTGCATAGCTTGGTCGTGCTCATCTTCATCTATAGCAGCGTCTTTGAATATCTCTGAGTTGCACATAAATTCCAGCACCTGTTGATCATCACCAAAAACACGCAAATTAGTGATATTGTCTGGCACGGATGGTTTATACATAACTTCAATAGAAAACCCGTCCCTCAAGGGGGTAAACCTGGTGGCAGCATTAGCTAGAGTATCTGCTGCTGCGTTATGCATTCTTAGAACAGACTTAATTCCAAAAGCGTCAAAAGCAGAAATTAATCGCCATACCTCTTGCTGATACGCCTTCAAATGTGGAGACAAACAGTGAATAGTGTTGCGTACCTGCCGAGTGATAATCTCGGAGTCTCCAATGACCCGTAAGCATTTTACCTTCAAGTCCAGTGCCTTTTTAAGCCCAAGGATCAAAACTTCATACTCAGCAGTGTTGTTAGTGCATTGGAACTCGAGTCGACAAGAGACTAAGAACTTTTTCTTATGTGGATCAAGCAAAACGCAGCCAGCGCCAGAACCATCGAGATTCTTGGAACCGTCGTAATACAAAGTCCATATATCATTTTCCGGGTTCTTGGGGGCAGTGGCTTGCGGAGGAATTTCGGCTTGGTGTGATACAGTTTGAGCTTGTTCCTCTGCGACGAGTGTCATTTCAGAAATGACCTCGGGGCCTACTGCGGACTGGGGAGGTCGGTAACACCCAAAAATGGAATCTAGAAAACACATACCAAGTTCCTCCTGGGCGAAGCTGATGGGTTCATTTGTGGCATCCAAATCAGTTACAGTGTGTTTCATGTATGGTTCACTTTCGACTCTGATTTGGTTGTTTCTCCCTTTGTAAGGTAGCCATAAGTGAGACCAATCTGTGGCGAAGTATCCTTGCAATTTGCTAGACCAGTCTCTACTAAGCAATACACCATAGGCTTCTGGGATGTCAACAACCACAATATCAATACATTGATGAACCCTAGAGTCGGATGAGAGGCGGATGATGACATTGTTTAATTCTCCAACTGCTGGTACTTGTGATCTGTCTAGTTGAATGATTTTTGCGTCAGTTTTCTCTGGGAGGATGTTGAGTTTCTTGCACACAGATAGAGGCATGACATTCGTGGATGCACCAGAGTCAACGAGGCAATTGTGAACGTTGAAATTAAACATCTCAAAAGATAAGAGAAATGGGGGGGTGGATCCTCTCGAATTCGTGTTGACAGCGTTTACTATAGACTGGATATCTGGACTGGTTTGTGCAGACGTGTTGCTGACGTTCTTCGTATTTTGGCTATTGGCGAAAGCTTTTAGGATAAGTTCCTTTTGGTTCGTGATGCGGGCCAACTCGTAGAGTGAGATATTAGCCCTGGTCTTTTTCATGTCCTCCACTATGTTGTAGCTAGTATCGGTTTGGGGACTGGGTTCGGTGGTGGTTTTCGAGGGTTCTACCGGGAGCTTGGTTTTTTGACTTGCTTTGCTATTATTATTCATGGGCTTTTCTGGTGTAGCTTGTCCTTCATTTCCAGGAGGAAGAATTTTCCTCAGGAAAGCCCTTTTCTTGTCCTCATATGATTGTTCAGGAACAGAGCCTTTACTTCTAAGACTGTAGTTTCGAGTGGGCTGAGCTTTGGGACTGCCTGCCATGTTAATATCAATGGGAGCAAGACTCCCTTCTTCGCGGATTACATCAAAAGTTAAGACAGAGGCTCCTGATTCCCCATCTAGGAGCGAACCCTCATCTCGATCAGAGACTTCATCCTCTGCCGGGCTTCCTGGAGTTTGATCATCCAAAAGTTGGTTAACCACTGCGGTCATGCTGCCAATCCATTGTGGGCACGTTTTTTCAGAATGGGCAGCTTGGTGAAAAGAGCAAAAATTGTCTTTCCCTATCTCCTCCACGTTGAGAGCGGCACTGGTGTTTGACGGAGGCCTGCTGGTGTTGGGATTTCTTTTCTTGAAAAAGGGTTTCGGAGGTTTATTTGTAGTTGAGGTTTCAACGCCTTTTCTCTTTAAGTCAGAGACCTCATTCGTCAATAGTTTGAGGGTTTTGGCCATGCTTTCGAAATCAAAAGTTTCTCTCTCTCTCTATTTGGGGTGGAAGACTGACCCTTTTTAGTGGTTGTTTTGAGATCATCCTTTCCGTCATGGTCCATGACTCCTATCGACAACATGTCCTTTTCCACCGCGAGGGCAGCAGCGTAATTTGCTGTAAGAGTAGCGCGGGCCTCACGTTTGACGAAAACGGCAATATCCCTAGGGAGGGCTTTAGTATAGTAGTCGATGGTGATAGAATCGTCCAATGCTAAGTTTGGAGGAAATTTTTGCAATATGGTGGCGAATCGTTGGTTAAAGTCTTTAACTTTCTCTTTTGTATGACACTTGATGGTGCTTAGTTCTGTGAGGAGCATAGAGGGTGTTTTATCCTCTGCAAACTTTTGCAGGAACACACGACGGAACTGGTCCCATGAAGTGATAGAAGCACTGGGTAGGGAACGGTACCAGGTGGCTGCCTGGCTTACGAGAGTGTGTGGGAAAATTCGACATGCGACATCATCGGACTGAACTCTCATGATCTGTAGAGACAGATAGAAACTACTAATATGATCTTCCGCTGATGTGCCCTTTTCAGGATCGAATTTAGGAAGATGTTTCTCTGGGTGTCTAGGCATATCATGAAGGGGACCTAAAAGAGCCAAAGGGGATTGAGCCATCCAGGCCAGAGGCTGCACCCTCATGGGGCGCTGATGATGTCGGGTTTCTGCTTCAGACTCACTTCCCGTCCCGGACACCGATGTTCCTTCATGATGACGAGAGTGTTCATCGCGGTGTCTTTCACGGTTATTCACGTTTCTAAAAAGCTCCCAGTTGTAAGGAGGGGGTCTATTATGGTTTTGGTGGTGATTATGGTTGGCCTGGTGTCTCGGGCCGCGAATGATATCTCCTCTACCACCACGACCGTGACCCCTGTTGACTCCACCTTCATTTCTTCGGGGCCTATTTACTTCCTCGCATTCCTTCGGGCTGTGTTACCTTCTCTTTCGTTTCTTCTTTCCCCTTCTCCTTCTCGAGGGGAATACACTTGGTTGTTGGTCCACTAATGTAAGTCAGGCTGCGGTTCGGGGAAAGGTTCCGTATCAGGGAAACCTTCACTATCGTGGACAACGGGGTCATTTTCTTGGACAGCCCGTGCGAGGTCTTCAATCATGGTATTCACAAGTTCAGGTATGGTGCGGACCAGCACGCCATTGCGAGTGATGTTATCGGCAGGGGTCCTTGTGTGGGCTAGGAATTCCATGATAGGGGCATACCGTAAATCCCTGATGAGATTATGGGCAACTGGGCGTAAGGCTCTCAGCTGTTCGTTAGTGATTTTAAAGTATCGGGCTTCCACCGTTGGAATATCCTCTAAGGGGGGAAGGGTAACTTCGTTATTTATGATCTCCCGGTGGGGAGTTTGTGATGGAATGTCTGTTGTATGCTGGGAGGATGCCATGGCCCTCCTTCTAGCGCCAAATCTGTTGACAGGAAAATATGTCCGACCAACAGTAGGGGATCTCCCCGGTAGAAAGTCCCAATTAGACTTTGAACCGTTTGGAGTGGGGATCCCGTCCGGGGTGTGGGTCCGGCTACCACTTAAATGACTATCTCTCGGCTCGGCGGGGTCCGCATTGAACCCCGCTCACATACACTCATTCATGATACATCTGATACATAATACATGACCGATGTATAAACCAATATATGACACCGTGCGTAGCAAGGTGATACGAATGCATACACTCAGAAGTGTCGTTAGCAACACATCTAAGAGGTATGCATGCAGATAATAGGACCGCCAGCTGTCAGCCTCTCTTTGTGGCGAGAATATCCTTTAACTTTCCGAAAGATATAACGAAATGCTAATAAACAGTTCATTAACATTCATCATGAAGTAAATAACAAACTAGAGCATCATCAACACAATCACATATAGCTATGGTGCATAAATGATACTATTGATAACACAGTTCATTAATCAGAAGATATTCTGAAACTGCACGCAGAATACACACAATGCTGTCACAGCTAAACACATCATCCAATCAAAGGGGTTTTAACATGTATTATATTTCATATATCAAGAGTATGATTCTTCAGTTACAATGCAATAATGCCTTTCAGTCCAAAAAAAAGAGCAGCCCCTAACAATGTTCCCCACAGGGGTATTTATAGATCCAACAGGCGTAATTATGGCCTTGCGACGGTTCAGCTTCCCGGCGGTTCAGCTTCCCTTTTGCCGAAACTGCGACCTGCGACCTGGTCGCAAGTGCGACCTGCGACCCAGCGGTTGAACTATGGAGGTGGTCGCGCAATTGAAGTTTCTGGATCGTCAACTTTCTTGCCCTTGAGGAAGTCTCGCCAAGTCTGGTAATCTACTGTTATGGGAGCGACAAGAGGGCTTTCCTCTTTTATTCGGTGCATACATTCTAGGGCATTCGGTACCAGAGTCTCCTTCTTCTGAGAGATCAGCATTGAGAGGGAGGCAAGCTTGGTGTAGATTTGTACCGGAGTGACAAGCAATCGATTAAGGTTTTCCTGTGATGCCTCGAATTCTGGTGCGGCAGCAACTTGTCTCACGGGTTGCAGAAAAGACTAAATTTCCTCTTCTACCTGCTCCCAGTCTTTAGTCTCATTCAGTGCCCCTAATGATGGAATGTGATGAAGAGCATTCATGGAGTCAATGCCGTTGATCAGGTGATTATATGCAGACATTACCTTGTCCAAATCTTTGGCCAACTTGTCTTTGGACTGCATATTCATCCGAATTTGCACTTTGGCTTCTTGTGTATGACTCCAATCCTTCCTAGGCACATGTTCGGGAGCTTGCGGATACTGCGATGTCCAGTTCATCATTTTGTCCAAAGCTGCCGAGGCTTCCTTGAGCTGTTCGTGTTTCTGCCTAGTTTCCTCTCGTGCCTCTGCTAACGGGGACACTGTTTGTTTCAGGATGAGCATTTCCTGGTATACTTGCTTCATTTTCATCTCCAACACATCACACTCTTTCCTGACCGCCAGTGGGACCTCATTCACTTGGGCGGGCCTACCTTGAAGCTGCATCATCTCATTTTCTAGCCTTGATTTTTCCTGCTCTGCCGCTTTTAGCCTGTTCTGTAAAGAAATAATTTCCCTGCTCATCCTAGTGACAGTTTCCTCTGTGGCCGCAGCAAAAGCAGTGCCTGCTGACGCTATCATAACAGGATTAGTCCTTGTGTCTGGGACTATGTCTTTTCCGGTGGCGACCGTAGAGATGGCGGGATGGCCTTGCGCTAAGGATTTCCTTTTCTCTTGTCGTATCTTGAAAGAGAATTGGTCAAATGTCAATCGGGTCAAGTCGAAGACTTCTTCTTCTTGCTCCCCGGGAAAGTCATCAACATTGAGGGTACTTCCCGCGCCACCTGCAGGGATATCCAGGGGAGATAGGTCAATGTCATCTATTAGCTCGTCTTCTTCATCTTGCGTTTGACCCTCTTCTTTCTCCTTTTGTCGGTGCTCTGCTTTCGCCTTGTCGTGTTCTTCTTTCTTCCGGCGTTCTGCCTCTGCCTCTGCTTCCTTTTCCTCTTTTCTCTTTCGCTCTGCCACGGCGGCTTGTTCTGCCTTTTTCTGACGATCGACTTTGTCGAGTTCTTCTTTCAGTGCCTTTTCTGCTGCCGCCTGTGCCTCCTTCTCCTGTCTTTCCTTCTCCTCCTCCTTTTTCTTTTTTCGCTCTGTCCTGGCGTCTTTCTTACGTTTCTCTTCATCTTCCTTCTTCTTCTTCTCCTCTTCCAGTTTGGCTTGGGCTTCTGCTTCCCTTTGCTGATCTGTGGTGTCAGGCCCCGTACTGGTCTGTGCTTTCTTATCTTTGGAGGAAGAGGAGCCTCCTAAATTCTGGTGATCCTCTCCTTCTTTGTCAGAGTCGATCCCTGGAGCTAGATGCCTTTCTGCATTGTACCAGTTTCTTTTTTCATCCTCTGCTGGGCGCTCGACGTGCTGATAACTCCATCTAAAATTGGCCCTTTTACAATGCTCAGGAACTATCCTGACTGGGTCATAAGTCCGACAATCCAGATTTCTGAAGTGATAACTTTTTACCTCTTCCCCTTCACGCGCTACTTCTATGGAGTCTTTGACTGTATAGGCACCAATGGTGAGAGGTAGAGCGGGCCAAGGTTTCTTCTTCCCTTTGGAAAGGACGTTAGAGAAACCCGAGGTCATCTGGAAACATACCTCCTGTATGAGCACCTTATCGGTAATAAACTTGGGCAGAACATGTGGTGCTTTAAATGAGCCAAATACTCGGATGATTGTGAATTCAGAGAATGGAAACCAGTGTGCCACCTGACCCAGTGTCTCCATTGCTCGCCAAGACATACATGGGGTGTCTTGACCGAATAGTTTCCCGTAGAGGGCGGGAATCAATATATGAGAGATTTGCTCGATGTCTGACTTGTACCTGGATTCCCAGAATACCTTGGTCTGCAAATGTATTGCCTGGGTCTGTTCGGAGTCCCAGTTATGCGGCCATCCTTCGACATGCGGCTGGGCACAGACAGCATCTAGCAGATACGAAGCCATATAGAATTCTGATGGCGCTCCCTCATCTGGGGCTAAAGCTGAAGCCAAATTTGTGTGCATGGAGCCCATTAATATACCGGCCCAATTGAACCGAGTGCCATATACTGTTACGTGTTCCATGATGGTTGCCCATGTTCCGTTGAAGGTGGTGGCGTCTGAACGTCCGTACACTCTGCACAGCATGGCGGCCACCAACTTATATACCTTCCTCAGACTGGCCACCGGGTACTCCTGGTCCTTTTTGATTTTGAATTTATCTGGTTCTGCCCACCATTTTCTGATTGTATCAACCATCGGCACTTCATTTGCAGAGAACCATCTTGGGGTGAAGTTCACCTCTGGTTTGGGGAACGAGTAGTAGATCTGTGCTTTTGAGCTCTCCAGTGTTGCGAAGGCTTTTCCTGCACTATCTCGGATTGTGAAGTTCTTCGGATCCGTCTTCTGTATGATCCAGTCCAACATCTCTGGGCACGGAAAGATGGCGGGATGTGACCCTGCTAAGTGCAATTTGGACTTCTTGACTTTCAGGTATACTTCCCGATCCGGGAGATCTTCTGGAAACGCATCCTCTGGCATGGCGAACTCGCGGTATACTTCATACCACCTAAGGCTGTCCTCCTTTGCGAAGGTGCAAAGGGTGTCTCTGTATATTGGTGGAGGAGAGGTCTGTATGTCTGTGTCTGACTCTTCCTCCACCACCTGCCTGCTTCTCCTTCGGGATACCCGGGGTGCCATATTGCTAGAGTCGGAGAGGACCGGTACTGTGTCTGCTCTGATTTCACCTGCTGCATTCAAAACAGAATCCCAGGATAAGAAAGACATGATGATAATGGCTAAATAGAGTCTACACATGCAAAGGTAAATTGACTGTTCACTGGGGGTCGTTGGGTCGCTGATCCACAAAAAGGACTCACACGCGACCTCGCGACCTTGCGACTAGGTCGCAGGGTCGCAGAGTCGTTGAGAAGGAGTTTTGCGACCTTGCGACCTTGCGACCTGGTCGCTAGGTCGCAGGTCGCACTTGCGACTGCCGGAGGGTTTCGCGTGCGCGCGACTTCGCGGCCAATCTTTCCCTAACGGGAAAATTACGCGGCTTGAAAGGGCCTAAACTGACCATAAGGCACAGCCATGAGGAAATAGGTAAGAGACGGGTGACCTTGGGGTTTGTGGGAAAAAAAACAATGGTGAAACTCAAAAGAAAAAGCCTACATCCTTTCCAGCAAATAAATAAGACCGTGGGGAGGCTCAATAATGGCAAGAAATGTTTAAAAGGGAAACATAGGGAGGAAAAGGCAACTTACCCGGAAGAAAACGCGCCAGTCGACCTGTCAGAGCAATTCCACGGTTTTCGCTGAGAGTCACAAATGCGACCTAGCGACCCGACCTTATATAAAAAGGTCGCACGTGCGGATACTTAATGAGGTCGCAAGTTGCAAGTTTGCGACCTTGCGACCTTAAGGTCGCTGGGTCGCAAAGGTCGCTGAGTCGCTAATTTCTTTAAAACTTCACTTTGCGACTTTGCGACCTTGCGACCTTAAGGTCGCTAGGTCGCAAGGTCGCAAATTAATTGACTTCCGACTCTTACGACCTGGCGACCTATGCGACCTTAGGATCGCAGAGTCGCATAGGTCGCATGGGTCGCAAATAATGGATCCGCGACTTAGCGACTTGCTCTTAAAACTTTACTTGGCTTTTTTCCTTCTTTAGTTTCAAAGGGGGCTCCAAAAATTTTGAAGTGTGTGTTATGGTTTTATGTATTTTTGGAGGGTGTTGTAGGAGCTACAACACAACCGGACTTGTGAGCGTACGCTAGAAAAGACGTAGTCAAACAGAATCATCATTGAGGGAATTTGATGAACACCATAAATGATAAGTCATAACATGAGTCGACTGATCTTCTCCAAGGTTTCCATTGAACTTAGGAATATCCGAGGGTAATTTGTAAGGTATCACTGGCCACCAAGGAGCATAGTTAATTGGATCATTAGTTAGCCGATTTAAATCTGGTAACTCTAAAGTTGCAACAAAGTGAAATTGTCGATTAAGGTCAGGTTGAGCATAGCTAGGGTAAGATGGAATTGCTTAAGCAACAAGCCTTTGAGCACCAGCATAAGGAATCTATTGTTGGTAACCCAGATAGGGGTTGTTTTACATAACAAACGCTTGAGGATTCTGTTGACCAAAACTTGGATATGATACTTGTTGAAAAGAAGTTTGAGGCATTTGCACCTTAGGTTGCCAAGGGGTCTGTCCACCAATGTTATAACCCAAATTAGGATAACTTGTATTCGGTTGATATGTATAACCAGGTTGCGGTTGTGACATCCCATAAAATGGTAGACCAGCTTTTGAATAAATGATTCCAGATACAGGTTGTTGTAAATTAACTAAAGGATTTGGAGTCTGTGGACCCAAGATTTGATGGTATTGAGTTGAAGGACCCGCTTGATAAGGTTGATGTACAACATTTTGATTTTGTAATAGGGGTAAAGATGTTTTAACAAGTGGTAATGAAGTGGGTGTAACAGGTTGAACCGATTGATACAAGTGTACAATCATTTGTGGTTGGAGAGGCAGAGTGGGCTGCCATTGACAAAATTTTGTTTCAACATTAGATTGACCAAAAAGTGACGGAGTACTGTCATATTGGGTGACCAAAGGTTTCCCCCTAGCATGAGGAGGATAATAAGATGGAAAATATTTCTCTCCAAAAGCTGGGAATCCATTTGATATGGTACTTGAAGGAATTGACCCAGAAGGACCGTCTTGATATTGCCCTGATGATGTATATAATGAATTAAGTCGTTCAGTACTTACTATAGGATTACCAGTGAAAATACCAAATGATGACATTGGTAAAGTCCATGAATTTGAAGATGCACCAGAGAAAATTCTAGATAATGATTTGTAACCCAATGGGACCAAAGGGCCTCCATGAAAATGTGTCTCTGGTGAAGTTTTAAACGTCGACAGGGTAGCTAGGGTGGGAGCTGACGTAATTGGAAAAAATGGCTCAACCGAAGAAGTTGGTTCAGTCATGGTTACTTGACCAAATGTATACCCTTTTGAATCGACGGGAATTTGAAAAGAAGTAGGATCAACAAAAGCAGATGGTGTCGATTGAGAAAAAGACTCGTACAAGTCAAGGTCCTCCCAAAAATGGGTTGGAGTTAAAGGTGTGTCATCTTGTGGGATTTCTTCAATCGCAATTAAACCAGGTGGAAGTATTTCACCATTAGGACCAAAGTATATTTCAGGCTGTTGACTCTGTGATATAGGAGTTTCAATGGCTACATAAATTTGTGAGATGACCAATGTAGGAACAATGTCTGGTTGTACGAATTCAAGATTCAGATGTTCTGGTAAAGAACAGACAGGATCTGGATCAATTTGTGGTTGGACAACGTCGGGTCCAGGAGGTATGGTCTCACTGATTGGATGGATTGTGACCATGGGTAGTGATCAGGAGCTCAAATTTGAGCTTGGGAAAAATCTCAAAAATGAAAGTGCTCAAATTTATTTGGAACCTAAGCAACGGGATAGGCCTCGGCAATACGATCCCAACGCCGCAAACGGCACTGAAATCCGTTACCATATGCAGAAGATATTAATATTAATTAATAATTTAAAATTATATATATATTAATATTTGTATGGTTTTTAATTAAAATCATATTTTATATATATATATATATATATATATTTAAAACTTTATTAAAATAAAAATTATATCACACATTTATTTATTTTAAATTTCAAAACCCCATATGCAAAGTTTCAAATCCATATGGCAAATGTTTTAAATGTCAAAAGGGTTAATATATGGCATCATGTATGGTTCAAAGAGCACGTGCTGCAATACGGAGCGGAGCGGGGTTTCGAAGGGGCTTTGGGTTAAGCCCCCTCCCCATTCAAACCATGCCATACGACCTTCACACTAGAACCGTAACTTAGGCAAACAGTTAAAGGTTAGCTAAAATTGCGCATGTGAACGCGGAGATTGTTAATTGAAACATTTAATGCTGCCACCAATTTAGCGCCGGTTCCACCAGATTAGGCGGATGTGCCAGTTTAGTTAAGTTAACTGGCAGTGTCTCCACATTTAGTGGAGCTTGTTTAGGCCAAACTGGCAGTCTGAGTAAATGTGTCATAACTTTGGCTAGAAAAGGCCTTTTGAAGTGAATTTTTTTTTTATTTTGGGTCTCTTCGACCTTTTGGACTCAATGGAGTAGGTCTGAAATCTAACAGAGGTCATCTTTAGAGGTTTAAGCATCGAAGAAGAAGAAGGAGCCATTAGGGCCTGGAAGGAGAAGGCTGTGTATTGGACTGTGTTTCTCTGTTTAAGGTAAATGAATAGGAATTATTAGTTATTTCATGCCTTTTGAATCTTTTTAGATGGTTTTAAGATCCTGTTAAGAACTTTAGAAAGCCGAAAAGCTTCATTTAAGTTCTAGAGGCCATTTTCCAAACAGAGTGTGTAGGCGAAACCGGGGCAGCCGGAGGCCATTTTTGATGAAAAAAAACTCTATATTGACTAATTTAGTCATTCTGGAACCAATGGAAGTGGTTTCAAATCATTTTTAGTACTTCTATAGCTCGAGAAGTTGATATGAAGTCATGGGCAGCCCTGGGCAAACCGTGGAGGAGAGCCATTTTTTGGGATGTTGTGCTTAATGTAAGCAATTTATCAGATGGTATTTGATGTATAATAATTATTGGATGCATCAGTAGTGGTTTCAAGAGAAGAAACAGAAATCTGAGGGAGTTTGTGCCATTTAGAAGCTCAGATAAGCTTAGTGCACCAACAGAAGGATGTATGTCCATGGAAGCCTAAAGCTGTTTGCAGGATTTGGACAGCCATTAAAGGGATTTAAAATGGTATTCTCAACCCTTTGAATAATTTTCATATTCATTGTGGTTAAGTGTGGAGCTTGTAAAAGAATTTAAGTACCTTAATCCCAAAGAGTCTAATCATATTGACGAAGCTCAAAGGAGATGTAGCCCAAGAGTTGGGGTGAACTCCTATATTATATTGCTGTTGTGTTTTGTTATTCTATGGCTGAATTATGTTGCTGATATACATGTTAAGTTTCAGCAAAAAAAAAAAAAAATTAAAACACATAAACAGAAGAAAAGACATACACCTCTTCCAAGCAAAAATTCTGCATAATTTCAAGTTTGAGTAAGGTCATTTTAATTAAGTCTGAGTGTTTACTTCTATTATTTCTTTAGGCAGAGTCTGTAAGAGGGCCAGGTAGCTTATGGATTCATCCTTTCTTTGAAAGGTGACATATCTGGTAAATGCCCCTACAGTGTATCTCTGTATTAGAAATAAGAAGTTCTCACATTTTCAAATTTAAAATTTGGAGTATTTGCACTCATTTACATAAATGAAAATGGATACCTTGCACCCTTTTCAAGTACATTCCATTTTCAGATCAGGTAGTTGTAAAGACTCTGTTTCGACAATAGTAGATGAACATGGATGTGTAAAAACAACTTGAGCTAACTCTGGTTTATTGGAAAATGATGTTTCACCAGAGGTACAGATTGTACTTGATTCGGCAAATCGTGATCGCCTTCGCCTACTAGAAGTAACTTCTGGTGGTAAAGGTGGTTTTAACACTAGTCTACGCGAACGAAGGGGGAAAGGATTTTGTTATTCCATGATTAATAATTTATTTTAACCAAAAACAAATAAAAAAAATAAAAGGGTAATGCTAGGCAAAAGGGTTTACCAAGAAACTGTGAACTGCAGAATACCTCCTGGTGAACCAAGAAGTACAGGCAGGCAATCTCCCCAAATGTTGTGTTCGGTGTATCACAATTTACAAGGCAGCCGACTCGGTTCACTATGGATGGATAGCACCTAAAAGTTGTCCTCCCAAATATACTCGAAGGTACGTGGAGGCCCAAGTCCGTATTAGCGTTGTCTAATGTGAAACCGCATAGTGAGAGCACCCCTTTATACTTTTTGTATTGTAACACGGCCCGATATACACAAAAGTACGTGGACGAGCTATGATATACTTACGTACGTGGAGTGAGGCATCACACTTCGAATGTATCACAGACAAGTTAATGACAGCTGTTATGTTTTACGACGCAGGAACATGTCTCTAGCCTAGACCTTCTAAATGTTATTGGTATGGTTCCAATGCTTTGTTAAGTAAACTGAGATAAATTTTATGTTAATCTTGCTTAACAATTTGCCTTTCAAAGGTTCACCGCAATGATGTATTGGAAAATTTCCTAAAATGCAACTAAGAATGATAAGCAATCTTTCACTTTTAGTTTTTTCAATGAAAATCCTAGCTACTAGAGGGAAAGAGCAATCAATTTGTGAGCAAACAAATCAGAAAATACAAACTAAATGCAAATTTCATAATTGTTCCTTTTTGAAAAAAACACAAACCACTACATGCAAATGCAGATTTTTCTTTTCAGTTCCTTTAATGTTATGAATGCAGAAAAGAAACTAAGTGCACTAAATCAACAAAATCAAATGCCTTTTACTTTTGAGAAATGAGGAATACAAACAACAATTTCTCTTTTGAAGGAAAAATGAGAAATTAAACAACAATTTCTCCTATCAGGAAACGAATATTTTACGACAATTTCCTTTTTCAAAATAAAATGGATCTAATGCGACAATAAAAATACTTTGAAATAAACTTGCCAATGATAAAGAAAAATGCTTTAAACAAACATTGAACAAATTTTCTTTCAAAGGAGGAAGAAATATATAGATTCACTGGTCAATATGAGGTTCAAACTTTTAAAAACACTATAAAAAACAAACTGAATCAATTTGCAAAGACAAATTCAAGGGAATCTGGATGGTTTTAGGAGTCAACCCAGTCTATAAGGGGAGACAGTGCACTGCAACGCAAGCCTGAAAGGGAGACAGTGCTCTGCAAAGTACTATGTCCTGTCCAAGAGTGCGTTGGGCGCAGTGTATAAGCAAAAACACCACTGTTTAACACACTTCTTTTGCAAATTAATATTTCAAAAAGTTTGATCTTTGTGAATAACAACTACTGGGTGGATAAACAAAGAAAATCAGAGGCTAAAACACCTAGAACTAAGAGAAATTCTTCCCCGGCGGAGTCACCAATTTTTTGGATAGAATTGTGAATTACGGATAAAACACGCTTCCCTAGACAGGTGATAATCTATAACGGCGAATTAAAGACTATATGACTTCTTCTCCTAACTAAGAAAAGACACACATAATAGATTAGAAGCTTACTTTTAATCCAAGTGCTTCTAAATGGTTCCTTCTGTCGCTTCTGTTGCAAATTCAAATTCCAGCAGTTTGTGCAAAATGCTTCCTGCAAGATTGAACTTTAAATAGCAAAAGATAGCAATAATATAGATTTCTATTCAAGTTAGTTTTCTAAATCAGTAAAGCATAAACCATATACATCAACTAAGATCTTACAATATGGAAAATCAAAGCCAATAAAGATGCATATAGGGAAAAGTAAGTTGTATTCTTTATTGATGATAGAAGGAGAAGTTACAACCTAGTGACTGATTTGAAGTGACCATTCCAGCAACATTCCTAGCCTCATCACAGTATAAATCTCTCCAGCAGTTGTTACACAAATCTAACTCTTAATTGAAAATCCACCAGCATTTCTCTACTCAAATTATTCCTTATCAAACACTCAGATCTGTGCTCAATTTATAGAGGAGCTGAAGGTTGTTTTACAATCAATGACTTTCCAATAATAGGTAAGACATGTTCCCAATCTTGTAGATGTCAAATGGACACTTGGATTCGAAGCTTGACACATGTGAACTCTTATAGAAGGCACTGGCCAAGTGGAGATTCCAGAACGATGAGAATTTTGCTCCCAATGTGACCAACACACCTGTGAATGTCGGGAAGTGCTTTGCAGAGCAACCTTGCATGGGGTTACCTGCATATGCAACGCACTTAGTCCCTTTAGAGGCAGCGTTGATGAGCTCTCATATGCTATATAATAAACTTAAAAACTTGGAAACCTTTGCTTGATGAAAGTCATGCTTGATTTGTCTTGTTCTTGTCTTAAGGCATGTAGCAACTTGAAATGATAGGGGATGATAGACCCTTAGTCATTGAAACTGGGGATGATGCCCAGTTAACCAGGTCATTGGGAATGATGCCCAAATTGACCTATAACATAGAGTACTATGATTTTAATGAGGGAATGATGGAAAAGACTTCTCATTTGATGTTCATACTCCCTTTTCTGGACAATAAATACCATCTTATCTATGCTCCGAAAAAGGTAGTATGATATGTTAAGCATCCTTATCCTAGTGAAATGCATTAAGAGGTGGACATAATAAGTATAAATTCTTGAAAATATACCTTCGCATGAAAATTATTTCATGGTTATACTCATCGTTGGTGCATATCTGTCCTAGAGGTAAGAAAAAGGAAAGAACCTCTTTTTCACATTCTTGTATCTTGGTTTTAGGAAAGGCTCAAAGTAATGTTCCTCCAAATCACTATTTTTGAACCACTTCTCCCCATCATTTGGGATCTCGGCGGTAGCTGAAATGATAGCAATTGATATAGTAAAGGTGACACCAGCTAAAGTAACTTGGTTGTCATGGAATCTAGGTATGAAAAGTCTAGTAAACATGGCATGGTGTTGGACCCTCTGAATTTTCTCACATAACTCATAACAGCCAACATGTTTGAAGAATGTCACAGCCATTGGAGAAGCCAAGAGTTCCCTAGTGCTGGTAGGTTAAAGTCTGAGTATTCTTCCTCCTTTATGTGGCCTCCTCTTCTCTGTTTCCTCTCCCTCACTGTATGATCTGTTTTCTTGCTCTTCTGCCATGGTGTTTTTATCAAAACCCTAGGGAAGTGTGATGATGTGGAATATGGTTTTAGGAATGAGGAATGGGAAAGAGAAAATGAAGGAGATGGTGCTAGGGATGTATAAAATGGGGGAGGGGATAATGAGTGGTAGTATGATGGGATTTGGAGATTGGGAGCCTAGGTAAATGTAGCACCTTGGGCTTAGGGTATTGGGATAAAGGGTTTAGGGGAAAGATAATTATGTAATACAGGGT
The DNA here is from genome assembly GCA_034641835.2 of Pinus albicaulis. Classification (NCBI taxonomy): domain Eukaryota; kingdom Viridiplantae; phylum Streptophyta; class Pinopsida; order Pinales; family Pinaceae; genus Pinus; species Pinus albicaulis. The sequence goes on from JAXQQM020073574.1 coordinate 61,086, forward strand.
TTTGGGAATGGGTATTTTGCAATGTAGGAAGGGTATGAAGGTGTAGGGGAGTGAAAATTAGGAATTGTGAGTGTAAGAGGGAAATACTAGGGCCTTAAATTATTTTAAACACCAAATCTTAAAAAAAATTCACAACACCAACAAATGAACTTGAAGGAGGAGAGAATTGATAGAAGACACCTTTACCCACTTGTTGGAGGTCGAAAAAATGTTTGCTAAAGCTTTGGAGGCATATTTGGTGAAATTTGAAGCAATTATGGCCTTTTTGGACGTATGTGAAACACCTTAAGGCTATGCGCCCTCGCAGAAGGTTGTGCGCACTCGCAGAAGGATGTGTGCAACGCCGAAAGGATTTACGCCCTCTCTGAAGGATATGTGCCCTCTGCTCTTTTTTTTGCTAATTTCACCCAGAAACTCGAAATTTCGCTCTCTTGGAGTGTTTGTTTGGTGTTTTTAGGAGACAAATGAGTTTGAAATGATGTCAAGAATTCTTTAATACTTGAGTGAATTTGAATTTAGATTAAAAACCCACTTTTCTAATGTTTCATTTCACCTTTTGAAAACATTGTTGATTACCCTTTTTCTTTGATTTTTCTTCTTTTGAGAATAAAGTTGCTGGAGTTTGGCACTTTTCACTTTGACTTTACTTATCTTCAGTTTGGCATATGAAATTTGATTTTGGCAGCTTGGGACAGAACTTATTACATATAATGAGCATAAAATTACATAAAAATTAAAAATAAATTACATCTCTTTTTTTTAAATAAAATTACACTTTGGTATGAAAATCATACTCTGAAACCATAATTACAACCTTTAAAAATCATATTTACATGTTGATAAATCCTCTACAGACGATTGAGAAAGTATTATTTGAGTTACTCTCACACCTTTGCTAACCTTATTGACATGAAATTGTGTGTTATGAACCTTGAAAAATGAAACCTAGTTGACCTAATGGGACCTTGAATGACCTGACTCAATGGTTGACTTTGACTGACATAATGACATGGTGAAATGAGTTTTTAAGATTGTTTTATGCTCAGCAAGACATGAAGGTGGGTCAGCAAATGTGAAATTTTGAGGGAGAGTGAGGTTTTATGACTAGGGCTACCATCAGTGAATCAATTTTTTGCATGACCTAATGGAATGATAAAAACATTTTGAGTGGGACCCCTAAAATGAATATGAAAAGAGTGATTTTGATCACTGATGGCGGAATGCAAATTCTGACACTAACAGGAAGCACTAGTAAACCCATCAGAATACTTAACGGGCTTGCTAGCAGCAAGACTATGCTTGTGTGGTACTAAGACAACTTAGTTGGGGCTATGGATGCTCAATGGAAGCGAAGCGATGTTAGGCAAAGGAGGTCATTTATATCAATGGATGTATACTAATTTCTTTAAAACTTCGTATTTGTACCTCTTTTGTCACTCATATAAGGTAAATTTAAAATTAAAATTTCCCTAAAAACATAGATTCATGGTTTTAAACTCAATTTGTTTCAAGAACTTAACCTTTTAAAACTTATATTGCTTAATCTATTAATGTGAGACCCATGAGAAATGTTTTAATGTTTGAGGGCTTGATAAAAATTTTCATTTCAACCTTTTGGTAAGTTTAAGCTTATTATTTTTTTTAACAAGAGATAATTGTTTCTTCCCCTTGTGTCGTCATTGTTGTGGCAAAATAACAACCCCCAATTTTTACTTTATTATCATTATAATAATAATGGAGACCCTTCATGTAAATATTTGGTCATTTCGCCTCTTAAATGCTTTCATTTTGTTTATTTTGTGGATTTTCATTTTTCTCAGTTTTTCGCTTCGATTGTTTCATCGAGTGTGGTTTCTCACTAACTTCCCAGCGACTAATTTTGCTAAGTTTAGACTTACGATTTTCAAGTGGCGTTTATTCAAAATTTGGTTAATTTTCATCACCTAGACTTAAATATGTATAAAATGTATTTCACTTATTTTTTGTAAATTTAAAAATTTTTAAATTTGTAAATATTATTTTCTAATTAATTTATTTAATTAAACATAATTAATTAAGTTAATTATAATTTATTTAAATAATATATAACTATTAAGTTTTATTAATTTTTAATTAAATATTATTTAATTTAGTTTAAACTACTCTACAAACCCACTAGGTTCAGGGATTAATGTGCATATAATAAGCATATATTATAATTTGTACAAAATATAGAATAAAATATATAAATAACAAAAATATATTCAAACTTACTTGGAGCTCGGAACAAAAACTAAATTCAATTAAAAAACAAAACTTACTGGATCTGAGGCTCTCGGGCTTCCCAATATTAGTGACTGTAGTTTTTGTTTTTAAAAAGAAATAAAGTAAGAGGGAAGGTCTGACTCCCATGTGGGCCTCCCCTCCTCTCTTTACTATGACTCAACTCCATTTTCCAGTTCCCTCCAAGTTTCCCTTTCCTTTTGGGCTTCTAGGTTCCTTTTCCTTATCTTCTCCTTCTCCTTCTCCTTACTCCTTATACCTCTTGACTCCTCCTCCTTATTCCTCCCAAACCGTGGGCCCTCCTCTCCTAACCACTCATCTCCCTCCTTATAACTACCATTCCCCTCCATTAAAACCCAGTGGCTCATTTATGAGACCAAAAACCCCACTATTTATTAATTATCGTTTGTTTTTAATTATTTTAATATAATTTAATTAATTTATAATTTTGTTTTATTTTAATTTGTAAATGTTATTAATTTTATTTAATAATTGTTTAATTTAAATTATTTTGTTATTAAATTTATTAAAATAGTTTAAAATTATAATTTTATTTAATAATTTGTATATATTAATTAAAATGTTTATTTTTTGTCGAGACATGCATTTTCTAGCATATTGGAAGTTTTGATACTTTGACTGTAGAAGACTATATTTTGAGTTTTGTTTGATCAAATGAGACTCAAGATTGCTCATTGTAAAGATACGATATTGGAGAATAATATGGGAGCATTAACTCAACCAAATATGCATATTTGATATCCCTAAAAATTAGTATAAGTTGGAGCTCCGAATTTGTAACAAGAAAACTAATTTTATGAGTTTAGTTTTGCAAATTTATTTGCTAAGAGTATTGTTATTGTAAATTCATTCAAAGGCCACCTCGTTGGCCAAAAATATCATTACATGGATCAATTGGAAGCTCAAAGTTATTTTATTTTTATTTATTTAGTTGTGTTTCAGTTTGAGAGTTTGTTTTCCCAAATTTTGGTATTTTAATTTTAATGAGAAAATCAATTTATTTTATTTTTAATTTTGATTGGTTTTTGCAAGAGATCTAATGGAGAGGATTAAGCTAAGAGATATTGGAGCAATGAAATTGATCTAGCAAAGGAAATAAGAGGAATGACAACTCCAAATTTGATGGATCTAAAACTGCGTTCCAACAACACTCTATTTTTTTATTTCTTCTTGTAAATTATAAATAATATTTGAAAGAATGAGGAAAGAGTTCCTCTTCTATGCAACTTAGATACTCCAGTAACTTTTTAAAAATGGTTTTTAGTTGTAGATAGGGAGAAAAACTCAGATATGAAGATATTAGGGGTTTTCTTTTCAAAATTTGATCCCTGTTAATGGGGCAAAACTTGCACTTTTGTAATTCTTCCTTCTACTAGCAGAGCTGATCATTTTGAGGAGATTTTTAGATATCCATAGTGTTAGTATGAATCTTCTGTCGAAGTGTACGAAAAAAGACCACTTTAGCTACGCATAACTTATAGCCCTAACATCAAATAAGGCTGCTGATATCTTCAGATCTGCGGTTAGTTGTTCAAGACAAAGGCTACAAACATCCAGATCTATGCATAAAGAGACATTAAGCAGTAAAAAGAAGGTTTTTCTCCATGCATCCAATAGACAAGACAAGAACAATATTTTTGAAAGAATTTTTGTATTAAGGGGCACCTAGGAGGAAAACAAGAAGGAGTTTCCAATTCTCCTCAATGGGATGGGTTCTTGGAAGTCCTCAGCACTTCAGATCTAGTATTTCTCTCTCTTGTTGGAGTAGAAAACCCAGAAAAATATAGAACTCAAAGGGAGCTCACACAGCAAATAATGGAAAACTTGACAATGACAATGGCTCAAAGTCAGACCAAGAGTTTAGATCCAGAGTGATCCAATAGGCAACAAAAAGTGAAGAATGGTAGGAAAAACCCTCCTATTTATAACAAAATATTGGGTCATTCTAGATCTTGGTGCATGATTAAAATAATATTAACCAAATCTAGACCCACCTTTTATGGAATATTTTATTATATTTGTTGGAGGGAAAAAGTATTTGACTTGGGTCAAACCCCTTTATTTGTAAATAATAATAATAAATGATTTATTTATCATTTTAAGGAAGTGGTTGAAGGATAATCAAATAAATAATGATTTATTTGATTATTTATGGATGATTTAGTCATATTTAACAAGGAATATTATTTAAATAAGATTTAAATAATTATTCCTAGAAAATAATAAGATAAATGAAGATTTGTCTAATTAATTTCTTTGTTTTGGGTTAAACATGACCAAGAATAATAATTAAATTATTGTTTAATTAATTATTCCATGAGGGAAATCAAACAAATATATATTTGTTTAATATTTCCCTTTGGGGTTTCCTATTTAGACCATAAACAACCTAATAAATGTGTTTTACTAAGTTATTTTACATAGTGAAAGCAATTTTACTTAGGGTAAAATTGGTCTTACATGGTGTACTTGGGTCCATCTAATGATAGTTGGTTAGATGACCAAAAAATGGTGTAACAGAGTCAGTCTCTCAAATGCAACGAGCAATAGGAGCAAATCGTATGACCGAAGTACGTTGTAAGAACTCAATCAACTCGATCAACTCGCATCAAAAGGAGCTCGAAGTCGAGAGAGAAATGTGAGGTAGATAGTGTGCTGAAGGACTAGACCCTGAGGAGACGAGACTCGCAGGTGCAACAAGTCTCTTTTTATGAGAGGGCACCTGTGCTGAAGGCGGCGGGGGAGGCATACCTATGCCCGCCGAGACAAAGTACAAAAGAATAGTGTGTCCAGTAAACAAGGGACCGAACCATAAAGTACAGCCGGCATAAACATGAGCCAGATAAAAATACAATGAGGGATCCCACATACATGTTGTGCCTGGGATAACAGCCAGGACTTATACAATAATATATGAGTACATGAGATACAAATACAACCCAAATGCCCCCTATAAGCAGGGAAGGGCTCTCAAAATTTGACTGATATATGCAAATCAAAGAGGCGCTGCAAGCAGCTAAGGCCGACATCATCAAATATATGAAGCTGCATCGAAGGCTGCAATGGAGAGGTCATCCGGGCATGTGGGGGGCTACCTGCAGGGCCACCCCCTCATGATGGCTGAGACATCTCACACACACCTGGGAACCACCGAATGCTACTGCTGCATCACTGAACCATCAAGCATACGGATCTCGATCATGTTGAAAGGAGCTGGAGTGAAGAAACAATCAAGTCAAAGGGTAAGGAGAGAACCCTTTGCCTGATCCGAGGCACCGAACAAGAGTGGAAGCTGGAACCAAGGTACACCGCCCTCTAGACCTGGCTTCTGGAATGAATGAGCTGATGTCGACAGAAGGAGGTCCGCCATAGGTGAGGCAATGAGAAATCCTCAACTAAGGCACGAGAGAAAATAGTAGAGCGATTGATAGACTAATACCAATGATGATGATGAAATGGAGGGGACTGAGTAGCGAATGGAAGACTTCCCTTGTTAGAGCATAAATGGCATGAATGACATGGCAGCGACTGACACAATATCATGAGGGATAAGGGACAGTGGGACTGAAGGCCATAATGTGCGACACGAGAGAAGGACCAAGCAATGAGGGATGGAGGGCTATAGCGGGGTACAAAGGGACTCGGGATAGACTTCATGAATGCGGTGATGACTTAACTCGGATGCTCTAAACAAGGGCGACTTGATGGTGCTGCCACACAGTAAAGGTCCAATGGGGGACCATAAAACATGAGTACAAGATGGTAACTCACGACGAACATCAACACGAGCATGGATAAGTATGGAGGCCAAATGGTGCCCCTATTAAGAGTGTTGCAAGTGAAGAAATTCGATTTTGAAGAGGGTTATGGCTGAGAGGCATAGGTTCCCCCAAGCATGGTGTGGTCATGCCAAAATGTATTTATAAAAAGAGGAATCTAAACACATTTTAATGATGTGGTGCGCCATTTGTTTTCGTTATGGTTATGCAGTTTGAGAAAGGGAATGGAGGATTACCAATCTCTTTTGGTACTGCATATAGGAATCAAATGGACTTTAAGTGTCCGGGTTGGCATACCTGGTGTCACTATCCCAAAGAGAGGATTTGGAGATAATGAACTGATGCTCTCGTAGAAAAGCTATAGGTTGGTCAACAACAATGTCTAAGAGACGGAGTTGCTGATGTAAGATGAAGGAACGATAAGGGGTATCATCCCTAGAGTGATCGGAAGTGATATTGGATTCTAGAGGTTCTTCTAAATGTGGAAGAATAATGGTATGAAAGTCGGCACAACCAGATACACTAAGAGAGTTGTGGAGAATTTCTTCTCTTGGTCTCTCAAATGTGGGTGCCCCCTTACCCAAACATTGGGTTTCAATGTAATGGCCACAAGGTGTATGTGGTGTGAACGCATGGGTTCGATGTAAGGGGGAATAGATAAAGTCAGGGGTGGGGGGTTTTTCCATAATGTCATCATCATGATAGAAGATGGGGTGACTGGTGGAAGAAAGACCACCTGACGCGGCGGAGCTACCTGACTCATCATCATGAGAAGAGAGGTTCACATGCGCATTGTCACAAGGGGTGACAGAAGAGTAAGTAGATAAAGGATCTATCGATGTTGAGCCCAAGGTGATCGCTGAAGGAAGGTCAAGCAAAACAACAGGGGAGGATTCAGAGGGAATGTTCCCCGAGGGTCTCATGGATGATGATAGGTAGAAAATGGTGGATGAAGGCTCCATCATCTCTTTACATCAGAGAGGGAATGTCAGAGGCCATTTCTCGTGTTCCCGCTAAAGCAAATGCGTAAATAGGGAGAGGTGGACTTTGCGTGGGAGGATTGGGAATTGGCGGACCGCGCGAGCAGGTGCCCTATGAGGGGCCATGCAGGGTGGCGACATGGTGGAATCACAAAGCACAGGGGTGGTTGGTGTGAATAGTCTTGGGGTTATTGGTCGCGGTCGCGGAAGGAACAGAGGCTTCCGGGACCGTGAACTCAGGGAACGCGACATTAACCATGGGCTTGAGATGAAGCAATTCAGGACAGGTATGGGTGGCGTGACTGACAACATCACACAAAGCACACTGGATGGTATGCTTTGGAGGCCGACGAGGGGCAGGGTTTGTCGGGGCAGCCTTGTCCTTTGATGCCCCCTTGCGAGCTTTTCCCTTCTTACCTGAAGCGGTCGCAACAGGAGGTGGTTCCTGTTGAGGTGACTGAGGCACTGTTGCAGCAGGAAAAGTCATGGGGACCGGTTGAACCGGGGTCAAAGCAATATAAGGTTTGGGTTGACTAGGCAGGGTTGCGACTGGAGGATCATGGTACCAGACGGGAATCCCAAGGGTCGGGTTAGGAAGAGAGAGGGTGGCCATGACAGGTACCGTGTACACTCCTGGTGGGGGAACTAGGAACGGTATCTGACCAGAGGGGTAATGGCCAGGTGGGATGGCTCCTAAATGGCTAAGGCTTGGAGGAACCGTTCCAGGAGGGTAAAGAGGCTCATGAAGACCAACTGCAGGTGAAGGGCTAGGAGCAAGTGGCGGAGAGTGCAGTTGCTGACTAGACGAAGCAGGTTGCTTGAGAGTAGCCTGAGACAATTGCATCATGCAAACATTCGATGAGCTGGGGTCGGAGACAGGAGGAGGAGGAAGACCATGGAAGGTTCCAAGCAAAGAGGAGTCTTTATAGACGCCAGGAGAGACACTGGTCAAAGAATCGACGGTTTGCTTATTGGCCACAGAAGAGATGGTCGTCTCAGGGGAGGTCTGAGATTTTGGCTCATGATACGTCAACTAGTAAATGGTGACTATCTTTCCATTATGAGGAAAAGACATCTTGCGGAAAATCGTGGATGGGACAGCAGACATGGCATAGGTGTAGCTTTGCCCCAAGAGAATGTTGTAATCTAGAGGGGCGTCGATGACTTCGACGTCAACGCAAACAGTCTTGCCCGCAAGAGTGATAGGACAATTACGGAATAGGCCAATGGGCTGGGAGGCGTGGCCATCCCATGCTTGAAGGGTGATCCTGGAAGGGGCCAACTCAGGAGATCCGAGTTGTTTCCAAACCGAAGTGGACATCACACAGGTGGATGCCCCCTCATCAATTATACACCGAGAAACGTTAGCGTTCCGGATTTTGACTGGGATTTGGAAGGCTACGGAGGCAGGAAGAGGAGGATGTTCAGATTGATGGGCGTCGAAAACAATCATTTGGTCATCAGCAGGATCTACAGCGCCCATGGCAGATAGTAGAGCCTTCTTTTGGGAAGGGCACGACTGGAGGAGTTCCAATGTGGAAATGGCAGCAGGAGATTGTGCTAGATCATCTACTATGCTATACGAATGAGCAGCTCGACCAGAAGCAACATTTCAGCGTAATGGTCCCTTAGGAATCTTGGTATGAACCTCAACTTTGGGTTGAGGGATGTGTAAGGGACCATTGGATGTCGAAAGAGGCTCTGTAGAACTTGAAGCAGGGGACTCGGAGGCAGACTGAGCGGGAGGCTTGGGGTACTGACGAGACCGAGTTTGAAGGTGAAGGTCGATGGTTGGAGATGGATCAGAGTTCATCATGAGGATCTGGTAATCGGAGGAACCAGAAGAGGAAGGTGTTGTACTATACAACAACCCTCCCTTTTTCTTAAAATTTAGAAATAAAATTCATTTAGAAATAGGGTCCCTTTCTCTTTTTTATAGAAATAAAAGAATTAGAAATAAAGATTCATTGTTTTGAAAAAACTCATCTTTTGTTTACTAACCAAATACAACATTCAAAACTTCTGATCCGATCCAATATAGAAGGCCTTATCATAAAAAACAAATCAAGTTTAAAAGTCCAATCGCAAACGAAGAATCGGAGAAAACCCTTAAAATCAAGTTTCATATACTTATTTCAAATCCTTCGATGCGATTAGTTCGAATCAGAAATCTTCAATCGCTAAGAGTTTAAATTGTTTATTTGTATAACTTCCGATGCGATGCGGCCAGTCGCAATCGAATAATCGGGATATTATTTAATAAACTCTTTACGGTCAATTGAAATTCCCCGATCCGACGCGCTTTATTACAATAAATGCTTTCAAAAGAAAATTAAACATTTGTTCGTTTAAATTCTATATGGTAGACCCCACCATTAGAAATCGGAAAAGTTTTCAATCGGAATCGGCTAATCGAGAAAAATGTATTGTGATGTTTATGTGCCATTCGAAAACTTTCGATGCGATTGATAAATGTCATTTATTACATGCGAAAAGTTTAGAATGGATGAATATTTTAATATTTCACAAGCGCCAAATCTCTGTTTGTACGAGGGAATTCAATAACGAATTAAATGAATATTGTTAATGATTTGGTTTTTAATACGTGAGTGTGACCCAAAAAGAGCATTTACGCGGTATACGAAACAAATAAATAAAAAAATCATAAGTTCATAAATCATCCCGTCTGAGTTGCTTGTTTGTCACGACTGAGAGTTTATTGCCTTGCAGAGCCAAAGAACACTAAGCCCGTTCATTCACAGACAAAGGGAAGCAATAGCAAACACAGAAATTTCAAAGAGAGCGAGAAGAAACAAGACTGCTGTTCCAGTTAAGTTTGTTGAGACTCCTACGGTTTCAAAAGAAAAGCCCACAAAACTAAGATTAGTCACAGATACATCATGCCAGGGGCTTGGGAGAATGACGTGGGAAGGAGTCTATAACCTATTGGAAAGAGAAAACCCCAAGGTCACAGTGGAAAAGGCATCGGTTCCAGACGAAGATAGCTCAGATTCCAACTCTGAGATCACTGAAAAATCACTTGCAAATTCATTTTTGCATCGAATTGCAGCCAGAGCGAGCATCATGCCTTATTATGATGCAATTCGATGGGTTATTGGCAGTGTGAAGATACAAGACAAAACGTTTGTTTCAGCATCTGGAGTGTCTTTTGGCTCGTTTAAAGCAGAAGACCTAAAGGCAATGTATCACCTTCCAGACCCGCAGAAGGTGTATAACAAGGAGTTTATCAAAGACTTTGCTGATAATAACAAAGTCCAATCTGACCCCATCAGAGATTGGAAGAAAAATCCAGAGAAGCACCGAAATGAAGTGTCCGGTATGTATTCTGTAGAATCCCTTTTACCTCCGTATTGCTATGCCGCTGCCATGATGTGTAGATTATTTGGCAATGATAATTCAGCTAGGTTTTCTATACAAATGGTCCCATTAATCCTAGCTGCTGTCAATTCCGATATCATGGATTGGGCTGTTATTCTTTCTGATAGAATGGCCAATAGGATACTTGAGTACAGACAAGAAAAGACTGCTGGAAATTCCACTCCCTTTTCTTTTGTGCCTATATTCTTGATGCTCTTTGTTTTAATTCTGAGTTTCCCTTATTTGGATGGAAATGGACTCCCAAAGACCCTACCCCAATTCATATTTATCATAAACTGCTTTGGAAGGTTCATTTCCAAGATAATGTATATAGAATCTGTCATGGTTTCCTTATCCCTGTTTTCCAAACCATTTATAATCGCTTCCCTCCTAGATTATCTGATAAAGCTAAGGCCGACTTATCTGCAATAGGAGATTGGTTTGGGGAGGAGAAATTTACATACATCAGGGTTTTTGGTAGTATTGTGGAACCACATGTTCTTCCTCTTATTGTTCCAGACAAACTTCTTGCTCAAGAAATTTCCTATCAATTAACAGTTGAAGGAATATCTAGGTCTTTGAATAACAATAAGAAGAGAATGTGGCCTCAATTCCCATTCAATTGTGGTCAGTTTACTTTAAATGACTTCATGCATGCTGAAAAAGAAGTCACCAAGATAAAAGGTTGTAGATTTGCGACCATTCCTGGAAGACAATATGATCCGCGACAGATAGCCTTTAATGTTACTGCTTCAGTTTCAATTGCTCGATTTGAGCATGAGCCAGATCTGATTGATGATTTGTTTGTTTCTTTGGATAATTTTCCTCAAATTTATGATTTAGCCAAGTCTAAATTCCAAAAGGAGGAAATGAATAAATTTGTGTTATTCAGAAGCCAGAGATTGTTAAGAGTTCCTCTGGACCAACTAAGAATTCCAACACAAGGGTCAGAGACAGAAGGTACATCTAGCAAAACGCCAGCAGAAACATCTACTGGCAAATTCATTACACAATCGGCTGTTAACCAGCCAACTGTACATACTCAAAAGGTGGTCACTGTTGGCAAGACTGATGCTCAAAAGGGAAATACTGATGATAAATCCGATCAAAATACTGGTCAGCAGTCTACTGCTCAAACAACAGAAAAATGCACAAGTACTGATGATGATGTGCATAATCAAAAAGGTGGATCGGATGGCAAAACCATTGAGCAGAAAACAGATACAGAAAAAGGAAAAGAAACAACTAAGGAGATTATGGTTTCTGCTGATCTTAATGTTTCTTCTCAGTTATTGAAACAATATGATCAATTCACTCAACAGCTGGGATTGCAAGATAAAGATAAAGAGCAAATAGAGCAGGATGTTGAAATCATTCCTCAACATCCGAATGGGCAGATTGTATTGAAGGTCGAGGACATCCCTCCTTTAGATGTATTTTACAGCCCCAAACATAAGGTTGTTGTTAGAAGGCAAAGAAAAAGAAGGAAGACAGAACAGGACATGTTTTCTACTCCATCGGAAGAGTTTATGAATATTGTTTACAAAAACAATGAGGTGAATCCATCCGAAGACCTCACAAAATTATCCCAATATGCAGGAGCTTATAGTGCTGCGACAGTGGATAAAGTTGTAGAAGTTCCTCAGATGATAACTCAGAAAGATCTCCATATAGCTTCACTTGAAGAGCAAGCTAAGGAAAGTCAGCAAGAGATTGCCCAATTGCAACAACAACTACAAAATCATACATTCAGGTCCGAAGAGTTGGAAAAACAGCTTGCTGAAGAAAAGAAGAAAGTTGACGAGCAGCTCTTAGGCAAACAACAACAACTGAATGAAGAAATTTCCAAGTTACAAAGTCTGTTACAAAATGAGAAAAATGCAAAGATGGTACAAGAAAAGGAATTTCAAACAACTTTGGATAAGTTTAAAGATTTCCCGAAGTTAAGTGAATTCAAATCAGAAGCCCTTGAGGCTAATAAACTATTGTCTCAGCAATTGAATGAATTTTGTGCAAAGCTATCACAGGCAGAACCTTTTTCTGATATTACCTCATCTTTGATCCAAAATGTTATTACTCTCAGACAAGAAATAGATGATGCTGATGAAAATATTTCCGAATTTCTCAATTGGCAAGACACAGAAAAAGGAAAAGAAGCCAATCTTCCTAGAATAGAGGAAAGACACAAAGAAGTCTTGTTTACAAAATGGGAACATCAAATAATGAAAGCTGAGAGAGCAATATCAAGGGCCAGAAGTATGATGAATAATATCACGCAATTCATAAATGACAGCTTGTACTCAATCAATCTCATTTCAGACTGTGTTCCTGGCAGTTTGCCTAAAGTGAAAGAAACTGAAAACAGATGGAGAGAAGAAATGGAGAAGAAAAGTCAACAAATCAACAAACTTCAAACAATATCCTGGGACAGTATGTGGACTCATTTGATCAAACCAAACAATCAACAAACGGCTATCAAATTCCTTTCAAATGTTGTCGATTGTTTAATTCCAGAATTTTCCGATGCCACCTATGCTGGACAGCTGCATTCCGAGATGAGTCATCCACCGAGACTCCAAGATATGTTGAAGATTTGCAACTTGGCTTCACCAAGCGAGAGAGAAAAACAATGAATCAGTTTCATTTAAGATAGCCTTTCAGTTTTTTAATTTGATAGATTGTAGCAGTAGTAGTAGGATTTTGTTATGTAATTTCTTATTTAAATCCCTCTCATGCATTTAGAGAGGGATCTGAAGTTGTAATATTTTTGGACTTGGAGCTAACATTTCTGTACTCCATTCCTTATTATATTTTAGGAAGGATCACATCTGGTGATTTTTGTGCTGAAATTATCTTTGAAGTGTTGCATTTTTGTACCTTTGGATTTAATTTTACATCGGAGTTACTAGATCAGAGTATCACATTTCATTTGACAGTCTTCAAGATGAATGAGGTATTTCTATCTGTTCACTGTTGATTTTCTTTGTTATATGGTATTCGTTTGAAGAATTTACTATCATTTATATATTTGATTTTCATAACGTTTCCTTTTATATATCATTTCTGAGTATAATTGAAATGTTATCTTTTATAAGCATATATAAATGGTATACAATGATGAATGCAAATGCTAATATAACTCTGTTTAATTTCTTAAACAGAGTTATCTTTATTCGTTTCTGCACATTTCAATTTGATTAATAATACATTTTCATGGTTATTATTAGATTGAAACAATCTTAAGTTGTATTCACATATAATTACCCGGGTTAGTATTAGAATTTCTTTATCAGTATTTAGCTTAGATTAGATAGTTTTATTTCTGTTAATTTAGTCCCATTTCCACCCATCCAATCCAATCCACTTAGTTATAAGGAAACTGGTCCTTTAAATCCAGTCGAAGCCACCATTCCAAACGGAAAAGGAGCTGTCTTAACGTCCCGACCGGGTGGTTTTCCCCAATGTTTGAAGCAGAGATTTTCTAGGCTTCAACAGAAGGTTGAGTGGTCGCCTGTCCGTCAGGTGGTTGGGCAGCCACGAATCCTTGCTGAGGGAAAGGATCGGTAAACACAGCCGGTTGAGTAGTGGCCACATTAGGGGGAGCATGCGGGGAAGCATGTTGTCCTCGCAATGTGGCTTGAGACTCCCACATCTGCCGCATCTGTGGTAAAAGGGGACAATCGTGAGTGTAATGACCGTAAACACCGCAACACGAACAAGGCCTATTTGTTCGAATAGGCCTGTCCGGCTTGGGCTGAGGGCCATGTTGCTGGTTAGCAGTGTTAGGGTCAAAACCTTGAGGATTGGGTCCACGAGTACCAGGGGCAGATTGATTTTGATTGCCCTTCCGTCTTCTTTGAGATGAAGGGGGATTAGTCGCGCCCTGTTGTGCAAATAATTGCCCTGGAGGGGGCTATAGGTGCTGTTGCTGGGGTGGAGAAGGCAAGGGAGGTGGAAGCGCAAATGCTGGAGGAGCTAGAGCACCAGGCTATGGAGAAGGATAATGGTGAGGTAGGGCGGCATTGAGGTAAGCAGGAGGTTGGGCAAAAGGATAAGGCATGTCGTATCCTAGATACATGCTACCGGGAGGGGGAAAAGTGCTAGGGGTGCTGGCCCCTCCTGGAGGGAGACCGTAGCCCATAGGAGGTTGAACATGCAGATGAGAGAGGGCTCCAACGATACCGTCAGCGGAATGAGATGCCCCTGGGGCGTTAGCACCACCGGGCCTGGGGAGGTCAAGAAGGACGGTATAAACATAACCAGACTGAGCGTAGATCAGGTCATATTTCAAGGCTATTTGGAGGGCAGCTTCTTCGGTTTGAGGGAAATGGGAGGCGACATCTTTGCCAATGGGAGCTAAGAGAGTGCGAAGGAACCAGTCCATATAAACTCGATCTTCAAAGGTGGGAGCTCGACATAAGCTCCTTCTTCTCCGCCATTCCTAGACATGAGTGGAAAGGCGGGTTGAAGAGGATTGACGGAAAGAAGTCAAAAGCTCTTTACCAGTGTCGTATCAGAGAGGGAGCTAGAAATAAGATAAAAAGGCTTGGGCAATGGTCGCAAAGGTGGTATGGGAAGAGGTGGGCTGATCAACATACCATTTAGAAGCTTCACCTGTGAGCGTGCGTTGGAACAATTGAAGACGGATGGAGTCATCGGTAATGGAATTGGAGGAACACCACATGTGGAAAGATCGGATATGGTTGGTTGGATCGTCTCCAGCAAGGCCTTCGAACTTGGGAATGTCGGAGGGGAGCTTGGTCGGCATAGCAGGCCAACCAACATCGTGGCGGATAGGGTCATTGATCAACTGATTAAAATCGGGGAGGATGAGGCCTGCCATGTAAGGGAGCAAGGGTGCAGCCGAGGTAGTTCCTGTGGCGGTTCCGCTAGTGGTAGTCCCGGCATCAGGGCCAGGATTACCGTTAGCGTTAGGCCCTGGACCAGACATAGTGAAGGTGACAGGGGGAGAACCAGAATTTAAAGGAGAACCCAATGAATCAGAAGAGGAGTCGGAGTGCGGACTCGGAGGAGGACTAACTCGACGACGGCAAGGCGGAGTAGGTCGACCGACCGGAAACTGAGGGTGAAGGCCAAGAAGTCTCCGGGATGTGCGCCTTGGGGGCGCAATGATGACAACACAAACACGGCACAAGGGGAAGAAGAACGACCAAAAAAGGCAAGGAGGTGCAGAATCAAGTGATTACAATGTCGAAACAAGGGCAGAAAGGTGCAGTGTCAAGTGATTTTACAATGTTTTAGATTCTTTGCCTGGCGGTGTTAACCAGGCTCTTCTTCGCTTAGGGTGAGTGTGTGGCGTGCGTTAATTTTAATTTTTAAACCCAGACGTTTTGAGAGTAAAAGAAAAAGTGTGTTGCGTAACTGAAAATAGATCTGCAGAGAACAGTATAGAATGCTTAAATAACAGAAAATTAACAGCTAATAATGCATCGATCTCACCCAAGAAGGCGGGGTCTCTCAAAACTAGTCTAAAAGAGGAAAAAATCTAGTCAAAACACACTAAAAAGAGGCCAATAGATCTAAGGTCGGGAGGGACAGGGATCTAAAGGAGAAAAATGCTGAAAAGAGGTGCAGAACTCAGCCAAAAGACAGAGGCAAGGTGGCTGTAAAAAAGGAGGAAATCAGCAAAAAGAAGAAGGGACAAGGAGGAGGCCCTAAAGGGAGGTCCAAAAAAAGCTACAAGAGGTGATTTGAAAGGGAGAAGAGCTGATTTAAAGGGATCTAAGAATGAGGTATCAGATCTGAAAAAGGGAAGGTTGAAACTCTGAAAAATCAGACACCTGAAATATCTAAAACTCTTCCACCAAAAGTGGAGGGTACTGAAGCCCTAGGGGGCTATGTTCCCACTTAGATGAGAAAAACGGATCAGAAACAGGTCTAAACGGGCTGAGACAGAGGCTGGAAAACCCTGACAGAAGCTTCAGAAAAACCCAGAAAAAGTGCAGAAAAATAGCAGAAAAATTGGCAGGTCGCAGGTTCTGACCTATTTTCTGTGCAGGTCGCAGATAATGGGCTCAAAAGTGCGACCTGGAGTCCAGGTCGCAGTTTTTGGGCTGAAAAGTGTGACCTGAAGCTCCGGGTGTCCCGGCGGCAAATTTCCGAAAAAGTTGTCGTCTCAGTTGCGGTTGATGTCTGTCACCTGCGCAATAGGGCCAGAAACACACGGAAGTTAGAAATTTTAATGTTTTAGGGTTTTATGAGTGAAAAAATGACATAAAAATAGAAAAAAAAAAAAGCTGAAAAGAAACCCTAGGGTCTGAAGCAGCTGGATATGCAAGAATATGAAAAACGACAGCGATCGTAATTGAAAACCCGTGTGGAGTCGCCAGTTGTTAGTATGAATCTTCTGTCGAAGTGTACGAAAAAAGACCACTTTAGCTACGCATAACTTATAGCCCTAACATCAAATAAGGCTGCTGATATCTTCAGATCTGCGGTTAGTTGTTCAAGACAAATGCTGCAAACATCCAGATCTACGCATAAAGAGACATTAAGTAGTAAAAAGAAGGTTTTGCTCCATGCATCCAATAGACAAGACAAGAACAATATTTTTGAAAGAATTTTTGTATTAAGGGGCACCTGGGAGGAAAACAAGAAGGAGTTTACAATTCTCCTCAATGGGATGGGTTCTTGGAAGTCCTTAGCACTTCAGATCTAGTATTTCTCTCTCTTGTTGGTGTAGAAAACCCAGACAAATATAGAACTCAAAGGGAGCTCACACAGAAAATAATGGAAAACTTGACAATGACAATGGCTCAAAGTCAGACCAAGAGTTTAGATCCAGAGTGATCCAATAGGCAACAAAAGGTGAAGAATGGTAGGAAAAACCCTCCTATTTATAACAAAATATTGGGTCATTCTAGATCTTGGTGCATGACTAAAATAATGTTAACCAAATCTAGATCCACCTTTTATGGAATATTTTATTATATTTGTTGGAGGGAAAAAGTATTTGACTTGGGTCAAATCCCTTTATTTGTCAATAATAAATAAATAAATGATTTGTTTATCTTTTTAAGGAAGTGGTTAAAGGATAATCAAATAAATAATGATTTATTTAATTATTTGTGGGTGATTTGGTCATATTTAACAAGGAATATTATCTAAATAAGATTTAAATAATTATTCCTAGAAAATAATAAGATAAATAAAGGTTTATCTAATTAATTTCTTTGTTTTGGGTTAAACATGACTAGGAATAATAATTAAATTATGGCTTAATTAATTATTCCATGAGGAAAATCAAACAAATATAGGTTTGTTTAATATTTCCCTTTGGGGTTTCCTATTTAGACCATTAACAACCTAATAAATGTGTTTTATTAAGTTAGTTTACATAGTGAAAGCAATTCTACTTAGGGTAAAATTGGTCTTACATGGTGTACTTGGGTCCATCTAATGATAATAGGTTAGATGACCAAAAAATGGTGTAACACGTAGAGAAAAGGTATCATGTTTTATTAAGGTAGCCAAAGGTAACAACTACATAAATTAATGCATCCAAGCATCAATCTTCACAAAAGTGTGATAAACCAAATGAATGATTGTGAATCTGAAATTTTCACTACATAAAACATACAAGAATCTACAGACAAAGAAATTTTTAGGTTCATTTATTCTAATTCTCATTTATCTATTTATCTTAATGTTTTTGTTGATAAAAATTCATTTCATCTTTACATTAATGCTATTTCAGAGAACAGAGGAGCTCATATAAAAACTATAAATGATGAATCACCAATTAGTTCTATGAGGACAAAGAGACATTCAATGATCGTTCTTTCAAATATACTAAAAATGTGCTCAATATTTCTTCTTGTTCTGATACATCTTATGGTAAGGATGAGAATACTGATGAAAATTTTCAAGCCATTTATGATGATTATTTAGAATTCGAGGAAAGTGAGTCATTTCAGTGATTATCAATTTCTCCCTCTCTTGATAATTCTTCTATGTTTCAAAATGATAACTCTCATTTCACTGATATTACTATTAAAGAGCTTCATTTTGAAATTCCATTAAATTATAATGATTTTTCCATTCTTGTTTATGATTCTATCAATCTTCAATTTTCCATTCATAATCATAGTCTTGATCCTTTCTCCCATTTGCAAGTGGAGGCTAGTAATTGGTCCAATTGTAATACCTTGGCTAACTCTTGTGGGAAGGAAATTATTTCGAACAAGTCCCAATTGTGTTGTAAAATTGTTGTAAATAATGATTTGATTTTATACCTTTTTCTTCATTTGTTATGGTTATTTTCATATTTGTTTTCTTCTTTCATTTTTCAATTCTTGGATTTTTAATGTCGACATATTGAACAATTAAGTATTTAACACTTGCAGAATCCATTACAGGAATAATGCGGAGATGACATTCAAAGCCTTAGTCACGAGCATCAAGAGATTTTGATCTTCCAATTTCATTTGGTGTTCATGTCTTATGAGCTTTATCTTCCTTTTGGAATTCATTTTCTATAGGAATCATCACATGTGAGAGAATTTATACAATATGACCAGTCATTTAATCCAATTAAAGATCATATGAATTCTTCACTAATTTTCCATCCTTACTTTCAAGATTCATTTGTAAGTTGCTTGGAAGATTCAATTCAACGGAAGATTGCTAATAGTTTGTCTTATGTACACAACACTAACGATTTCTTAATCTATATTTCATTTGACCTCTTCCAATCTCTAACAAATATTCATCCATATTTTTATGACCCAATAGTGATTTGGTTGGAAGAAAATATTCAAGAGACGGCAATTGTAAAAAAACCTCTTTTGTAAATAAGTATGTCCACAATGCATTTGAGTTTGTATCTGTTAGTTTAATTATATTCATACTTGTGTTACTGATGTTTGATGTGTATATACATGCAAGAAATAAGTGCTTGAAGGGTTATACAGGAAATATGACCATACGTATTCATATTTTCCTTCTTACAGTTAGATTAGGAGTAGAAATAACATTAATTTAGATTTAGATTGTTTTTATTTTTTTTCCCTTTTAATAATGCAAGTAGAAGAATAAGGTGAGCAACTAGCCCTTTCAGGTCATAAACATGTTCAGGGAAGTATTTTCTTTCTCATTAGAATTTTTATTTGAGGTGCTTTGTACATGTGTTTTTCTTTATATTCCCTTTGCTTTACAAATATGCAAGATAAATCATAATCGTATTTTTATTCTTTTCTCTATACAAATGAAATGAAACGCTTGGATCCTTCTTGTTTAATTTTTCTATGATTTTGTAGCTTTCTACATTTTAAATTATCAATCAAAGAAAATCCCTGAAAGAAAAGGAAAATCACAAATAATATTGCGACATTTGAAAAAATACTCTTGTCCATGCCTTTACTTTTTCCCTTGCTAGGATTTTGCGTTTGCTAAGGTTGTGCTAAATCTTATGTTCTCCCCTTGTCTCCTCCTTTTCTTGAGTCCTTTTTAAAAATCTTGGGATGGATAAGTGCCTTCAGGATTATCCAGTTTACATGGTGTGTGCACATGGGTCTTTATTGTTATGCTTTCACTAGGAATTCATTCTTTGTTTTCCATGTAAGTCTCGAGCCACAATTGTTCCTTGAAGCATATCATTTATTTATCCTTGGGTCACGTGATCCAGGTGGATATTGGTGGCCACCCACCTATTCCACTTGGGCCCCCACCATTGTCTCTTTCAGTTTTTCAGTTTCGGCATAACTTACTATTTTTAGCAGTTTTTCGGGTCCTGAACTTCCAGAGCCGTTTTGAGGCCCTAAACGACGTTTTTTGGGCATCATTTTACCAGTGAATTTCATGGAATGAAATTTGTGGCGAAAGTTGTAGTCCTCGGACAGAGCTTTCTAATGATGTATCATGTGCATCAAACGGAGATAGTATGCCAAAGTTACGTCCTTGGGAAGTTGAAACACCAATTTACCCAAACGGGGCCCATAGTTTTGGCGCTTCATCTCCTAGGGTTAGGTTTTTGGGATGTTTAGGGTACTCCATTGTTTCTCAATAATAAATAGGCCCTCGAGCCTCATTGTAACTCAGTTCAGAGGCCTGTAGCCGCCACATCTCTTCTCAGAGATAGCTACCAGTGCCCTAGCTAGTTTTATTTCCATTCTGTCTGTAAGCAAATTTCAGTTCTTTGATATTAATGAAATGAAGTGTTATTTCCGCCGCATCTCTGTATTTATGGTTATGTGTTTATTCTGTTGCGTTCCTGCATAAATCCGGATCAGTGGTATCAGAGCGGTCTGCTTTTTCTCGATCCTTCTTTGCATGTCCCCAACGAGGTCGGGGTATAAGGAGCTAGGGCTTGATCTGGTGGAACCTTTGTAAGATCAGCCTCGCAAACCTCGACGGACGCCCATGGGGGATGAAAAGAAAGATGAGGGAGCAGGAGATCCTATCAAAATATTGCTCAAGGAGGCCCTCGAAAAACAAAGGAACGCGATGATGGATAATTTTGCTCAGATCCTTCAACGGCTGCCCACCGGCGGCGCATCTGCATCCAGTAGCCACTCTGGAGTTGCGACTCCTTTTAAAGTACAAGTAAATTTTGACATTCCCATATTTGAGGGTCAAATAGACGCAGATGCCGTAGATAGATGGTTGAATCTATTAGAAGGATATTTCTCTGTTCATGACTTTTCAGACCGGGAGAAGATTATTTTTACACTCCTCAAAGCTACCCCCCATGTTAAGGACTAGTGGGAAACCTACTGTGAGAACAAGGACCAGACAGAACCCTCTCTGTTCTCGGCTGTACCAACTTGGAATTCTTTCCGAGACGCCGTCAAGGAACAATACTATCCCGTGGGGAGCTATGAGGACAAGTACATACAATGGACCACGCTGCGACAACAAAGGGATCAAGATGTGCATGAGCCGACGAATCTATTCCATACCCTGCGCACAAAGTTGGGTATCAAAGATTCACAGAAACATCTGGTGCTAAAGTATCGCAGCTGTCTGCACAAATACATTCAGGAGGAAATGGAGTTCCTCGACATATCCTCGCTTGGTACGGCATACCGGTATGCTGCCAAGATTGAGCAGAAATCCAAACAGAAGAAGCGAGACTTTGGATCTGCGAATCAAAAGCAAGGAAAAGGTGCTTCCAAACCGCAGAACAAAGGACAGAGCATGGCGGCTAAAGACAACCCGTCAAATCCACAAGAAAAGAACAACACCGTAAAGCCAAAGAAGGACACGGGAAAGTGGTGTGAGTTCCATAAGAGCTCCACTCACAACACAAGTGAGTGTCGGGCCAAGCAGTCGCTAGTGGCCGAGATGAGGGCTTCTGAGTCAGATGCATGCTCCGACTCCGAATCAGAACCTGAAAAGAGGAATGAAAAAGGGAAACAGATTATTGATGCGGAGCCCAACGCCACTGTTGCCACTACAAAGGTCCAGAAGGAGGAACCGGAAGATCCAAAGGAGGAGGAACATCTCTTCCACTCCCAGATGTGGGTAAAGGGCTCCCCTGTACAGTTCATTGTCGACAATGGGAGCCAAAAGAACCTCATTTCAGCAGACGCTGTGAAGCGGTTGGGCTTGCTGACCACAGCTCACCCACATCCATACACCATCGGGTGGCTTCACCAAGGACAAGATCTCCGCGTCAGCCAGCAGTGTCGCCTTCCCTATAGCATCAAGCCCTTCACAGATGAGTTATTATGTGACGTTGCTCCTATTGAAGTTTCTGATGTATTATTACGACAACCATACTTGTGGAAGCGTCATGCTGTGTATGAGTCTCGACCTTGTGCTGTTATTATTACTTTGGGAAATAAGTTGTACAGGATACCAGAGGTACCACCTCCTACAGCTATCTCTTTGGTTACTGCAAAACAATGTAGTAAGCTCATTTCCCAAACCAGGAAATTCGTTTTCCTGATGATCTGCCCCCAGGGCAAGAAGAAGACTGTGGCCACGACCTCCAGACAGGGCCCCTTTGCACGACAACAACAAATGGATAAGGTTTTGGAGGAGTATGGGGACATCTTCACCTCACCCATAGGGGTTCCTCTGCACTGTCAGGTCAAGCACCCGATTGATCTGACCCCAGGTGCGCCGCTACCCAATGGACCGATCTATCGGCGCTCTGTTCTGGAAAATGATGAAATCAAGAGGCAGATTCAGGAGCTGTTGTATAAAGGTCACATCAGACCAAGTTCATCGCCCTGTGGGAGTCCGATCGTGTTGGTACAGAAGAAGGATGGGACGTGGAGACTCTGTATTGACTATCGGGCGCTGAACAAGATCACTGTCCGGAATAGGTACCCAATCCCACGGATTGATGACCTTCTGGACCAACTCCAAGGTGCAAAATATTTCAGTAAGATCGACCTGAAGTCTGGGTATCACCAGGTACCAATTGAACCCTCTGATGTGTGGAAGACGGCCTTCAAAGCTAAGGAAGGCCTTTTTGAATGGTTGGTCATGCCTTTCGGGTTGAGCAATGCTCCCGCAACCTTCATGAGGATGATGGACGACATCTTGCGGAGCTAAGGAAGGCCTTTTGAATGGCTGGTCATGCCTTCGGGCCGACGAATGCTCCCAACCTTCATGAGGATGATGGACGACATCTAGCCATTCACCAACCCATTCGTAGTGGTGTACTTGGATGACATTCGATCTTCAGCCAGAAAGAGACTTGGGAAGAGCACCTCCATCACATCTGACAAGTCCTCCATACAATGCGGCAACACAAGTTGTGTGCCAATTTGGAGAAGTACACTTTTGGCATGACCCAGGTTCAATATCTGGGATACATTATTGATGAAAGGGGGTGCATGTGATCCACTAAGATCCAAGTCATTCGGGATTGGTCAGCCCCGACTATTATAACAGCTTCGCAGCCTTCGGGGTCTTCTGCTTAATTTCTACCTTAGCTGTTGGGATTCTCTCATATCACTTGGCCCTTGAGTCAAGTCACCAAAGGAGGAGCGAGAGAAAATTCTTTTTGTCGGAACTCGAATGTATAAGGCGTTTCAAAGAATTGAAAATCGCCTCTGCTCGCCCCTGCTCACTTTACCGCACTTGCAAAGAGCTCTATTTGAGATCGAGACGTATGCCTCGACTATGCTACGGGGCAGCCTCTACTCAACAAAAGGGACATCCAAAGGCATATCGGCATATTGTTGAGTCTCAATTGTGCATCTTTTCCATACACTTTTCTATACCTTTTTCATTCACCTGAACCTCCCAAATTGTCAATATCATTGTATGTTAATTGCAAAAGAGCATCTAACATGGTTTTTAACTATATTTTTGTGTCTGTTGTTTGATTTAGATTTTTTTCATTTAGCTGCAGAATCTTGCCACTTTCCGCAGCTGCTGCAACTTTCCGCAACTATTTTGTGAAACTCTATGTTACAGGTGTCTACAGGAGAAACGAGCCACATGGGCAAGTCACAAATGATGTGGACATGGTTCATGTCCTATTGGCTCGAGCAAACTCATCTAAAGAAGCCGCGGTCAAAGGCGTTCACATGGAAGTCAACCATAGAGTCTTACGGTGACAGGGCTCTGTTTCGTGTCACGTGAAGGTTCATACGGCCGTTTCTAAGTTGTGGAGGACAAACCAACATCTGTACATGGCTCCATAGCCGAATTCAAACATCCACTCCTCATAGATTTACTTTTCAATACGGCCATTATCCTAGATCCGTGGACGTAATGGTCTACGTGTTCTCCACCAGCATAAACATTAGGAATTAGTTATATTTCCTCTGCTATAAATAACGCGTTTGTATACACATATAGATTAGTCTCTATTAGTCTATGTTAGTTGTTATTAAATCTACTCTGTAATGTGATTACGCTGCACTTGTGCCGTAACATCACCTTTCTGTAATGACTGCTTTTTAATATAAGAAGATTGTTTTCAACCGAAATTCGTATTTGAAGATCGTTGCCAAGGCTGGTGTAGAGGGCCCCTACACTTTCCAAGGTTTTGTGCATTATTGTATAGTTCTTATTTTATTTCTTTAAAGCTCATTGTGCCATAATCCATTCACATGTTTATACATTGCATCTTTCATGCTATATATGTTTCATTTCTGTTTATAAACTTTCATGCTTTCCATTTCACTTCTATCTTTCATGTTTTATGTCATTAATCACTAATCAGTGTTCTTGTTTCAGGTTATAGATAGGCAAATTTCTGCATTTGCATAAATTTTTGACTAATGGCATGGAATTAACATTGTTCGCTAATTTGTTTTCCTTAGTTTCTTTTTTAATTTCGTATTGCTTTTGTTCATTTCAGCTTTGCTTATTTGCTTCGCAGTTAAATTTAGATATATTAAACTGCTCATAACATCTTTAGTTGCCTCTGAAAGCCACAGCTGGACTGATGGTGAGGGATTGTATTATGAAATGTGTAGTTTGATATTAGTTTCCTTTCTGCAAATTTAGATATATTAAACTGCTCATAACATCTTCAGTTGCCTCCGAAAGCCACAGCTGGACTGATGGTGAGGGATTGAATTATGGATGTGTAGTTTGATATTAGTTTCCTTCCTGCAAGTTAGAAATATTAAATTGTGCATGACATCTTCAGTTACCTCCGAAAGCCACAGCTGGACTGATGGTGAGGGATTGAATTATGAATGTGTGGTTTGATATTAGTTTACTTTCTGCAAGTTAGATATCATTTACTCAAGTTGTTTATGGTTACTTCCGAAAATCATAGCTGGACTAATGATGAGGGATCAGAAGACAAGTTGATGTAATTTGATTTAGATTTACTTTGATGCAATTTTGGATTTCTTTAAGCATAGTTTCTTTTGTGTTTAGACAGCAGCAATAATAGTTTGGTTTTCATGCTCAATAGTTCACTGTTTTGATTTATTAGACTAGCAGCACCTTTTCATTTCAGCAGCGCATTTTCATTTCCTTCAAGTTTTGTCATTTTAAATTTAAAATTCCTTTTTAAGTTTCAAGTTGGTAAATCATTATAGAGGATATCATTTCCTTGAAAAAACATAACCATACTTGCTTTTATTTTAGAATTTCCATTTCACCTTAGAAAACCAAAAATGACAAAAAGTTAAGAAATAGGTTATCTTGCACATATAGTGCGCCGCACTTCATCAGCTTACGAATCCCGGATTGACAAATTAAATGCAGCAATTTAGGACACACTAAATTGACCAAACATTTTGGTACCGTTGCCGGGGAAGTGTAAATAAGTAGCCAATTTCTTAAAAAAAAAAACAAAAAATCATAAAAGGAGGGAAAACTTGATAACTTCTTGAAGTATGCTCTCCTCTTGCACCTAGTGTGATCTGGAGGATCAGAAAAGAGAGTTATTGGTTCAGTAATTTCTTAAGTATGCTCTCTTCTTGCACCTAGCGTGACCTGGAAGATCAGAAAGAGAATTATTAGCCCAACTTTTTAATAAATAAAAAAAAAAAAATGGCATGCATAGGGCAAGAGATTCTAGGGGAAGGTTTATAGCTAAAGCCAAGAGTTCGATTTTCACAACTCCATCTTCTTCAAGGCATAGACCAGATTCACCACCATCTACCCCTAGCCTTAAGATTTTTGGAATACAAGGAACAGATGAATTAGAGGATTCTCCTATACCACCTACTAAATCCCATTTAGAAAACAAAGAGACTCTCTCTCATCCTCCCTTGATAGAAGAACTAGAGGACTTTAAGGACTCTAAAGAAACTATCATGGCAAAGGAAGTAATAGATGGAGGTAGAGGTAGAGGTAGAAGAGGAGGAAACAATGGAGACAACAATGGTGAAGGAAATAATGGTAGAAATAGGGAAGGAGACAACTTGTTTGGATTCCCTATAGTTGATGAGGAAACTAATACAACGATGAAAAATATCTCACCATCTGTCCTCCCTAAATTTTATGGATTGCGAAGTGAGGACCCTGAAAAATTTCTGTTTGAGTTTGAAGTTGTGTGCCAAACTTATGACTATATGGAAGACTCTCAAAAACTCAAACTGTTTCCTTCAACTTTGAAGGGAGCTGCTTTGAAATGGTTCATGGGATTAGCCACTCAATCTATTAGGACTTGGGATGATATGAAACAAACATTTTTGGATAGATACTTGGACTATTGTATGCCCACCAATCACAAGGATGAGGTATTCAAAATGATGCAAAAAGAAGATGAAAATTTGGAAGACCTACTTGAAAGATTTCAATACAATTTGAAAAGAGCAAAGATGAGAAACTTAGATGATGAAACCTTGAAAGCCCTCATATTAAAAGCCATTAGAGATGAATGGATAGATATTTTAAACATGATGGGAAAAGGAGACATTTCTCAACTTCCACTTCGTGACATAACAGAACTATGTGTCCATCTCTCAAGAGGAAAATCTAAAACAGGAAAAGGGCCTAGGGATCCTTCTTTTATTAGGGCTAACAAATCTGCAACTGGATCAGTAAGTAGGGCAGAGATTGGTAATATGCTTGATGAATTCAAAACTGATATCTTAGGGAGCCTTAGTGAACAACTAGACACCCTTAAAATCCAAAACAAGCAGAAAGCAGAAACAGATGCTTTAGCCATCTTTTGTCCTAAATGTAGGAAGAAACATTCTTTAAGGGAATGTCCCTTGGATGCAAAAGTTCTAGAAACATGTATGATTTGCTCATAGAATCATGAGATCAAGGATTGTCCTTCAATTCTTGGACTCAAAGCTGTTTTTCAAGAAGACCCAAATTCAGTAGAATCTCTCTGTTTTGTTGCAAGAAGACCTTGGCAGGGACAATAAACTCAAGGGTTTAACAACCCTATGAATCTTCAAACCCCACCAAATTGGAATCCTTGGCAACAACCTTGGCTCCAAAATCAAAATCCATATCAGCCATGGGTACAAGGGATGCAAAATCCTTATGGGAGATTTGCTCAATTTTATCAATATCCTCCATCTTTTCAAAATCAACAAACTCCACAACTTCCAAACCCAAATCCACAACTTTCATTGCCATTTCCACAACAACAACCTTCTCAACAAAATCCAAATCCTCAACTCATGCTCCCATACCAACAAAAGACAAATCAACTTCCAACTCAGCCATTGCCAAATCCTAACAATAAGAATCCTCAGAATACTTACATGGTAGAAGGACAACAATTTCCTACCTATATGATTGTTCCTCTCAACGATGTACAACTCAGATCTGGTAGAGTTTTAGGAAAACCTTCTATAGATATTCAAGAGCAAGATACCTCTGAGGAGGACTCTCTTCAAGTCAATAAGGGTTCTGAGGAAGAATCTCTTCAAAATTCAAGCATTCAAAAAGAAAAAGAAAATTCAACACCCACAACTCCTATAGTTGAGCAACCTGCATCTTCATCTACACCTCCTTTTCCTGAAAGACTACAAATTGACAAGGGGGTGGAAAAACAAATCTTGTTGCCTAACTATGACTTTCTAGATGAATCGAAGAATGTTTGTATCAAGATTCCCTTGCTACAAGCCATTCGAGAGATTCCTATTCTAGCAAAAACCATAAAGGAGTTGAGTTTCAAAAGACCAGGAAGGAAACTAAAAGATACAAGAAGAATCCACCTGGTAGGAAAGATTGCAGATATTATGATGGGAAAAATTACCATGCAGAAGTATGTAGATCTAGGAAGTCCAATTGTCAAGACACATATAAATGGGATAGAAATTCCAAACACATTGATTGACTTAGGGGCTGCTATCAACATTATGAGTAGACAGACTATGGACCAGCTAAAACTTCCTAACCTTCTTTTACACCTACTTTACTGCAACTTGCAGATCGATCAATTATTAAACCAGATGGTGTATTAGAAGATATTTCAGTCTCCTTAGATTCTTGGGAATATCCGGTAGATTTTATGATTTTGATTCCCAAGAGTAATCTAGGAGGGCACCCACTTATCTTAGGAAGACCTTGGCTAGCCACAGCTGATGCTTTTATTAGTTGTAGATCTGGGGATATGTACATTTCTAATGGTAATTCGACAAAGAAATTCAATTTGTATCCTCCAACAAAAGCAATCACAGAAGTAGGAGACAATGAATGGGTTGATGATGAGGACACTATACAACCTGTCTTTACCATTTCTGAAATCAGTGAGGATAGTCAAATTCTGAACACATTAGAAAATTTTGAGATCTCTTCAGAATATGACCCCACACAATTTCAGTTGGAATCTGACATAGAATATTTATCATCAAGACAAATGTCTCTTTACTCTATGGAAGAGTTTGGTAATTCTGCTATTGAGATTTTTCCAGAAAAGACATTGAATATCAACAAACATCTGGAGAAGTCACAACAAGAAGAACTAACCAGAATCTTGCAAAAACATTCTACCGCATTTGCATGGGAGTATACTGACATGAAGGGTATTGATCCTAAGACTTGCATCCATCATATATATATTGAGGAAAACAGTAGACCAATCAGACAACCTCAAAGAAGGATGAATCCAAATCTTAGGGAGATAGTGAAAGAAGAGCTCCAAAAACTACTCAATGAAAACTTCATTTATCCAATTTCAGATAGCCGATGGGTTTCTCCTTTGGTTATAGTACCTAAAAAGAATGGTAAATGGAGGGTATGCATTGATTACAGGGAATTGAACAAAGCAACTTTGAAGGATCACTTTCCTTTTCCTTTTATTGATCAGGTATTAGATACATTAGCAGGTAAAAAGTACTTTTCATTCTTGGATGGTTTTAGTGGCTATAATCAAATTAAGGTAGCACCTGAAGATCAAGACAAGACCACATTTACTTGTCCATGGGGAACTTTTGCCTACCGAGTGCTTCCTTTTGGGTTATGTAATGCACCCGCAACATTCCAAAGAGTAGTACTAGGAATTTTTTCTGATCTAATCCATGATTTTGTAGAGGTTTATATGGATGATTTTACAGTTTATGGTAATTCATTTGAAGAGGCATTAGAAAATTTGGAAAAAGTTCTCATAAGATGTAAAGAAACAAACCTTTCATTAAGCCATGAAAAATGCTTTATGATGTTTACTGAAGGGATTGTTTTAGGACATCATATTTCAGGAGATGGGATTAAGGTTGATAGATCAAAAGTTGAAGTCATCTCCAAGTTGCCTATTCCAAATTGTCAAAGAGATGTTAGAAGTTTTCTAGGATTTACTGGTTACTATAGAAGATTTATAGAAAACTTCACTAAGATAGCATCTCCACTCTTCAAATTGCTTACAAAAGACTGTGAATTCAAATGGGATCCTGATTGTCAATCAACTTTTGAAACTTTGAAAACAAGAATATCTGAAGCACCTATCTTGAGAGGACCAAATTGGAAACTCCCTTTCCATATTTCTATGGATGCTTCAGATACAGCTCTAGGAGCTGTGTTGGGTCAAAAAGATTTAGTTCCTTATGCCATTTATTATACCAATAAAAATTTGACTCCCACAGAGTTGAACTATACTGTGACTGAAAAAGAGTTTTTAGCTGTTGTTCATGCAATTAATAAGTTTAGACATTACATAACAAGCTATGAAACTTTTATTCATACTGACCATTCTGCAATTAGATATTTAATGAACAAACCTGTTACTAATGGCAGAGTGACAAGATGGCTTTTACTTTTGCAAGAATTCAATATTACCGTGTTGGATAGACCAGGAAAACAGAATACAGTAGCTGATTTCTTGTCTAGGATTCAGAATACTAAAGAAGATTCTCCTGTAGAGGATAAGTTTCCTGATGAATACTTGTTTGCAGTAACTATTAAGACTCCTTGGTATGCAAATATTGCTAACTATTTGGTTATAGGGAAACTGCCTTCACATTTATTTCCAAATGAAAAATGAAAAATTATTCAGGAGAGTTCAAAATATTCATGGATTTCTAACGAATTGTTTAAAACAGGGCCAGATCTTGTGATCAGAAGATGTGTCAGGGAAGATGAAATGCCCGATATTCTTAAGGCATGTCATGATGAACCATGCGGCGGACACTTTGCGGACAAAAGGACGGCCTATAAAATCCTTTCCTTGGGATATTATTGGCCTTCTCTCTTCAAAGATGCAAAAAAATATGTCAAAAGGTGTGATAGCTGCCAAAGAGTAGGGAAACCTACCCTTTCAAATGAAATGCCATTGCAAACACAGGTACTCATTGAACCCTTTGAAAATGGGCTTTAGATTTCATTGGACCTATTAATCCACCATCTAAGCAAAAGAAGTATATATTGGTTTGCACTGATTATGTTACTAAATGGGTAGAAGCTAAAGCATTAGTATCTGCTACTGAAAATTCAGTTGTTCATTTTATTTATGAGGATATTTTTACTCGCTTTGGTGTTCCAAGAGAAATTGTGACAGATCAGGGGAGCCAATTCACATCAAATTTGGTGGAGAAGTTGATGGAAGAATACAAAATCAAGCACAGAAGATCTACTCCTTACCATCCACAAGAAAATGGTCAAGTGGAGTCCACAAACAAAGTTCTTGAAAGTATCATCACCAAAACTGCTCATCTACATAGAAGAGATTGGGCAGAAAGGCTTCCAGAAGCCTTGTGGGCCTACAGAACTACATGGAGGAATACAACAGGACATTCTCCCTATGAACTTGTTTATTGGAAAGAAGTCTTGCTCCCCATTGAGTTCCAAGTCAAGACCTTCAAGATAGCAGTTCAGTTGGGGATGGACTTATCAGAAGCCCAAAAGCATAGAATGGAGCAGTTGAATGAGCTAGATGAGATCAGACAAGAAGCAATTTTAAGAATTGATCTAGTTCAATATCAAAGAACTAAATGGCATGACAAGTACATCAAAGAGAAGAAGTTTCAAGAAGGAGATTGGGCATTGTTATTTGATTCCAAGTTTAAATATTTTCAAGGAAAATTTCAGACTCATTGGCTTGGGCCATATGAGATTGACAAAATATTTAGCAATGGAGCGGTAAGAATCAAGACTATTGATGAGTTTCAAACTCCTCTTATTGTGAATGGCCACAGATTGAAAGTTTATCATAAGCCACTCTCAAAAGAGGATTTTGTCAAAATGTTTCAAGAAAGTTCTGCAATCAAGCTGGTACAGAAGAATTCTTCTTCTCCACCAGCCTAGCTTTTGTTCTTTTCAGTTTAAAAAAAAAAAAAATGTATAAGCCTGAAAACCAATCATTGATTGGCAGTCTTATACATAAAATATAGGGTGAAAATCAGGAACACCTGACACTCTATATTTTCCAAAAAAAAATCTCTCTCTTTCATTTCACAAGTTTTGTGACCACCCACTCCATTCCATTCCACTTCATTTCACTTCATTTCACTCCATTCCACTTCATTTCATTCCATTTCATCAATAAAATTCTTTTTCATGACCATTTCCATCTGGTCATTTGTCATCTGTTCATCTCCATTCATCCAAATAATAGCTGTGTCAGTTTCCGCAGCTGACATCTGTTTCCGCAGCTGACTCCAGTTTCCGCAGCCAGAAGCAGATTCCGCAGCTACTACTCTATTTTCAAAAGAATGTACAGTCAGATGTTATTTCCATAATCATGAAATAAAATGCAGGTGAGAGGATAAAAAATGAAGACATGGAGCATTCAAGATTCCAATGAAGAGCAACTAATTGAAGATCAAGGAAAAAGGCAAAGATTCCAAAGGTATGAGTAAAATTTATTTCAAATAGCATTGAAAAACACATTTTTATATAATTATGAACCATAAGCTCCATCCATTATGTGCAATGATTATATTGACAATTATGTAACCTTTCATGATCTCCATATTATCCTCTCGCATTCATTCTCAAACGGTTCCATCATTAAACCCCCGATTTTCACTCATGATCCAATATTACACCGGTGACAATGAGACGTATTTGATTTGACCACGGACTCTTACAGCCGCATAAATCCATAGCCGTTGTTGAAATGTGCTCACATTTATTTCGCAGCCACCAAATTTCAAAACGCTGCCGAATGTGTTATACTCTTTCAATCTCTCAGCCGTATCTCTGTTATGCTCATGAAACCCCTTTCCGTTCTGTCTCACTCCATTTCGTTCATTGTGCTCATTTCCACTCTCTGATATCTACCCACAGTCATTGTGTTCATCTCTGTGCATTCAACCATTCTATTTCCATTTGAACCCTCACGCAGGCAAATTTGTGAAGAGCAGAAAAAAATGGGTAAATTTCTAAGAGCAGAACTGGAAGGACTGAAGTTCATGGAGGGATATCCGCAAGTAAGGGAGATATTGAAGAAAGAAAAATGGCTGCGGTTTATCCAAAAATTCAGAGGTTATCATAAAGAAGTTACAAAAGCATTCGCAAGTTCGTTTAATGGCTTGGAAGTAGAGATTGGAGACCTTAAGTTTGCGGTCAATGAAGCATCTATAGCATCTGCCACGGAACTTCTTCAAGAGGGTGAGCGTTGGTTTAAGAATAAAAGAATCAGTGATGAGGCCTAGAGAACAATCTTACGAAACCAAGGTATGGAAATAACTATTTTTAAAAGAGGAATTCATGTTCATGCATTGAAAGAGGAATGGGCTACTTTGCTACTAGTTGTTCAGAAATTCATTACCTGTGAAGGCCGTTTTGGGTCCATGTACATGTACCATACCAGGTTGCTGATGAATTTTCTAGATAATCAAGCTCTCAATCTCCCATATTTTCTATTAAATAGCTTGAAGAAAATGTATGTGACTGTTCAGAAGCATTTAGGAGATGTAGAACCACATCTATATCACCACGGTCTTGTAAAAATTTTGATTGAAAAAGAGTTAAAAGAGAAGAAAGACACATGGGAACAATTTCTGGTTAGAAATTTCTTTGAGGAACCTCAGGAAATTCCTGAAGGTCGCACAACAAGAAGGAGTAGAAGAAAAAGAATAAATGATGAAACCCAAATTACTCCTACTCAAGAAATTCCTGAAGGTAGCACAACAAGAAGAAGTAGGAGAAAAAGAACAATTGATGAAATTCAAAATACTCCTACTACTACAATTGAAAGAACTGATAGGGAAGAGAGACTGTCAAAGAGGAAGAAGAAAGAAATCAAGGGTAAGAAGCCAATAACACCGAAAGAGAGAAAAACTATTGAGGCCATACATCAAACCCCTTCTTCTGAAGAAGAAGATCATCAAGTGTTATCTGAAATAATAGTTTATCTTCAAAAACAGTCATCTATGACCAAGAAGACAGAGAAAGGAAAACAAAAACAAAAGGATAGTGTACCACAGTGTGTGAGAAGAAGCAGCAGACTTAAGGGGAAATTGAGGAAAACACAAATAAAGGGTCCTCATTTCATTGATTTGGGAGAGGAAACATCTGAACAATCCCTAGCTGACCATAGTCCATCTCAGTCAGTTAGTGAACCTGGTTCATTTCATTCTCAGTCAGATAGTGAACATAGTCCATCCCATTCTTAGTAAGATGTTGATGTGAGCCCCTCTCAGCTAGATTTTGAAGATAACTCTCCTTCACGGCATTTTGGGGACAGCCCAATAAAAATGACACCTGATATAGACCCCAAGCAGCAAGAAGTATATGACTATATAGAATCCTTGGAAAAAGCAGCTACAGGTCCCAGTACTTCGTCCATTCAGCCTCATACAGTACAGGATGATTTAGTCCAATCACTAAAACAGGAAATATTTGAGCTAGAGCTTTTAAATAGACACATCAAAAATGAAAATGAGACATTGAAGGAACAAGGTAAATTGGACACTCTCATATCACTTGGCCCTTGAGTCAAGTCACCAAAGGAGGAGCGAGAGAAAAATTCTTTTGGTCGGAACCTCAACAGAAGGCGTTCAAAGAATTGAAAAATCGCCTCTGTTCTGCCCCAGTGCTCACTTTACCAGACTTGCAGCAGCCATTTGAGATCGAGACAGATGCCTCTGACTATGCTATTGGGGCAGTTCTTACTCAACAGGGACATCCAGTGGCATATTGTTGACTCTCAAATCTGCATCTTTTCCATACACTTTTCTATACCTTTTTCACTCACCTGAACCTCCCAAGTTGTCAATATCATTGTATATTAATTGCAAAAGAGCATCTAACATGGTTTTTAATTATATTTTTGTGTATGTTGTTTGATTTAGATTTTGTTCATTCAGCTGCAAAATCTTGCCACTTTCCGCAGCTGCTGCAACTTTCCGCAACTATTTTGTGAAACTCTATGCTACAGGTGTCTTCAGGAGAAACGAGCCACATGGGCAAGTCAGAAATGATGTGGACATGGTTCGTGTCCTATTGGCTTAAGCAAATTCGTCTAAAGAGGCCGCGGTCAAAGGTGCCCACATGGAAGTCAACCGTAGAGTCCCACGGTGACAGGACTCTGTTTCGTGTCACGTGAAGGTTCATATGGCCGTTTCTGAGTTGCAGAGGATAAATCAACATCTGTGTAGGGCTCCATAGCCAAATTCAAACATCCACTCCTCATAGATTTACTTTTCAATACGGCCATGATCCTAGATCCGTGGACGTAATGGTCTACGTGTTCTCCACCAGCGAAAACATTAGGAATCAGTTATATTTCCTCTGTTATAAATAACGCGTTTGTATACGCATATAGATTAGTCTCTATTAGTCTATGTTAGTTGTTATTAAGTCTGCTCTGTAATGTAATTACGCTGCACTTGTGCCGTAACATCACCTTTCTGTTATGACTGCATTTTAATATAAGAGGACTCTGTTTTCAACCGAAATTCGTATTTGAAGATCGTTGCCAAGGCTGGTGTAGAGGGCCCCTGCACTTGCCAAGGTTCTGTGCATTATTGTATAGTTCTTGTTTTATTTCCTTAAATCTCATTGTGCCATAATCCATTCACATGTTTATACATTGCATCTTTCATAGTATATATGCTTCATTTCTGTTTTTCATACTTTCCATTTTACTTCTGTCTTTCATGTTTTATGTTGTTAATCACTGATCAGTGTTCTTGTTTCAGGTTATAGATAGGCAGCCCGGGCATTTTCATAGCTTTTTGACTAATGACATGGAATTAACATTATTCTGCTGCTAATTTGTTTTCCTTAGTTTCTGTTTAATTTCAGTATTGCTTTGTTCATTTCAGTTTTGCTTATTTGCTTCAGTAGTTAAATTTAGATATATTAAGCTGCTCATAGCATCTTCAGTTGCCTCCGAAAGCCACAGCTGGATTGATGGTGAGGGATTGTATTATGAAATGTGTAGTTTAGTATTAGTTTCTTTTCTGCAAATTTAGATATATTAAGTTGCTCATAGCATCTTCAGTTGCCTCCGAAAGCCACAGCTGGACTGATGGTGAGGGATTGTATTATGAAATGTGTAGTTTAGTATTAGTTTCCTTTCTGCAAATTAGAAATATTAAATTGTGCATGACATCTTCAGTTACCTCCGAAAGCCACAGCTGGACTGATGGTGAGGGATTGAATTATGAATGTATGGTTTGATATTAGTTTACTTCCTGCAAGTTAGATATCAGTTACTCAAGTTGTTTATGGTTACTTCCGAAAATCATAGCTGGACTAATGATGAGGGATCAGAAGATAAATTGATGTAATCTGATTTAGATTTACTTTGATGCAATTTTGGATTTCTTTAAGCATAGTTTCTTTTGTGTTTAGACAGCAGCAATAATAGTTTGGTTTTCATGCTCAATAGTTCACTGTTTTGATTTATTAGACTAGCAGCACCTTTTCATTTCAGCAGCGCATTTTCATTTCCTTCAAGTTTTGTCATTTTAAATTTAAAATTCCTTTTTAAGTTTCAAGTTGGTAAATCATTATAGAGGATATCATTTCCTTGAAAAAACATAACCATACTTGCTTTTATTTTAGAATTTCCATTTCACCTTAGAAAACCAAAAATGACAAAAAGTTAAGAAATAGGTTATCTTGCACATATAGTGCGCCGCACTTCATCAGCTTACGATTCCCGGATTGACAAATTAAATGCAGCAATTTAGGACACACTAAATTGACCAAACATTTTGGCGCCGTTGCCGGGGAAGTGTAACTAGGTAGCCAATTTCTTAAAAAAAACACAAAAATTCTAAAAGAAGGGAAAACTTGATAACTTCTTGAAGTATGCTCTCCTCTTGCACCTAGTGTGATCTGGAGGATCAGAAAAGAGAGTTATTGGTTCAGTAATTTCTTAAGTATGCTCTCTTCTTGCACCTAGCGTGACCTGGAAGATCAGAAAGAGAATTATTAGCCCAACTTTTTAATAAATAAAAAAAAAAAAATGGCATGCATAGGGCAAGAGATTCTAGGGGAAGGTTTATAGCTAAAGCCAAGAGTTCGATTTTCACAACTCCATCTTCTTCAAGGCATAGACCAGATTCACCACCATCTACCCCTAGCCTTAAGATTTTTGGAATTCAAGGAGCAGATGAATTAGAGGATTCTCCTATACCACCTACTAAATCCCATTTAGAAAACAAAGAGACTCTCTCTCATCCTCCCTTGGTAGAAGAAATAGAGGACTTTAAGGAATCTAAAGAAACTATCATGGCAGAGGAAGTAATAGATGGAGGTAGAGGTAGAGGTAGAAGAGGAGGAAACAATGGAGACAACAATGGTGAAGGAAATAATGGTAGAAATAGGGAAGGAGACAACTTGTTTGGATTCCCTATAGTTGATGAGGAAACTAATACAACGATGAAAAATATCTCACCATCTGTCCTCCCTAAATTT